>VZTR01007951.1:16407-41398 GCA_013400775.1 Chaetops frenatus | reverse complement strand
ATGAGAGAACTCATTAAAGACCCATCACCATTTTAAAAATGGGTAGGCAGAGAATTTCAGCCAGTTACCCCAGGATAAATGTGTTATTATTGAAATCAAACTTAAAAGATCATTCCTGGTTAACTATTCCAGGGAAATGCAGTAATTAGAGCCCCATTCTATCAAGAACCAGCCCAGAAAGTATTACAGGACAACAGGTGCCACCTACCCTAACTTAAACTGTGCAACTGTAATGAGACTGTAGAAGACCAGGTAAAATCAGATCAGAGAGTTGCATCTGGATGAAAAGAGGTTGGAGTGAGGTGAGGGTCAGCACCAGAGGAAACAGACTCAGGTTGTTCTGGGAAGGTTTAGATTGGATATTAGGGAACATTTCTCCACTGAAAGGGTGGTCAGGCGTTGGAGCAGGCTGCCCAGGGAAGAGGTGAAATCACCATCCCTGGAAGTGTTCACTCCTGCAGACAAGGCTTAGCGGTGAGCATGGCAGCTTTAGATTAATGGTTGGACCCAATGGTCTTTCTGAACCCAAACTGTTCTGTGATTCTATGAACAGGAATAACAAATGACAAAAAGGAGGTATAATTCTAGACATTTTACAGGTAAGAGAAACAGATAATTTATACTACAGAACATTAAGGCTTCAAGCACTTAAGAGATAGAAAAGGCTAATTTAAGTTTGATTTTATTGTCTCACTGTATGCTCTTTCTTTTACAAATTAGGTTTGCATCAATCAAATAAGAGCAGTTCTACATTTGTTATGAATCCTGTTTCAATCACTGTAGAGGATGGATGACATCACGGAACAAGAGATATTTTTACACCAAAAGATACTCAATGCTTTCTTATTTTTCTCCTTATTGTGAAATTTGGATTATTGGTGGACTGTACTTTCTGAAATGTCATACCATATTTAGATTATCTCATACATAAATTATTTCTGGTCGAATATAAAGAAATATAACAAATATAAATCCAGGAATACAAAAATTGCACAGAACTTGTTAATAGGTTGGGCTCTGGTTCTTATGTGTGATGCATGGGAAGTGCTAGTAAACATGCCAGAAAAAGCTGTCAACTGAGACATCTTAGTTGCAGATGATAAAACAAGTGGTGTGTAACACAGAGGCAAAGACCTTTTCCCTGGCTTTCCTCACATACAAAAATTACTTTGAGAAAATTAGGTAAGTTTATAAGAAAATTAACAATAAAACTGGTGGGTACCAAATAGCTTCACAGTGTGACAAGAACTCTGAAAAGGTCAATTTCCTACTATTCGACTTAATAAAACCCTGTGATTTAAAAAAAAAAAAATAAAAAAAGAGAAAAAAAGTAAATCACTTTAGAAAACTTGAGATACTTTTCTCAAGCTGATTTTTTCTAAAGAGTAGTTTTTCCTACTCCTGATCAATAGTACTGGGAAAAGAGGAGATTCATCTATCGATGCCTATTTTCTTCCTCTCTAATAAATATGACCCTTAACTCGTCAAGTGTTTAGTCACTTTTGTCTTCTCCTACACAGTATTACTGAAAGAGTATGAACAACAAATCATTGCAGCAGCTACAAAAGAATTAGATTAGAAAAAAAAAATTAATCATTAGAAAATGTTTTTGGATAAGTACATTTCTTTAGAGGATAAGATCTCAAAGAAGCTAAGGGCATTACTTAGGCATTCCTGTTTCATAAACAATGTCAGTGCAACAATAAAAAGAACCAACTGCAATTATTAATAGCATCTGCCGTATTCTCAGCCAGAACAAACCCCTGCTTCTGTACATTCCACTTATATAAATTTCAAAGGTAAGGACTCGCCTATTTTCTGAATCTGAGAAAATCACAGTATGATCTACTTATCTGCAAATAAGCTGTGGTTCCAAAAGGAGCTTGAAAAGATTAGGTCTCAGTAGGGCTTCATTCTAACATAACTTCACACACTTGGTCAATAGAAAAGATTTGTGGTTTTCTTCTTGGAGTTTCCAGAACAGAACAACAAGCTATGAATGCTTAGGGGCACAATTAAAAGTATTTCATGGAAGTCAACCTTATTTTAAAAGGAAAACAGATTACAAGCTTGCAAATGCAACTCTAAGACCCATATTTACTTGTGGGTATAAATTACCCATGCTATAGTACACCATTTTATATGCCTACATATAAATGACAATATTGAAAATACCAGGCATTATGTGTCTAAATGTGTTCAGAGTGGATGTAGAGAAAGGACCCCATAAATGGGTGTAGAGAAAGGACCTTATAAACTAGCAGTCAATTAAAAAAAAAGAGAAAAATATTTCTCACCTACTTTACAGAATGAGTACTAATTATTCACCTCCAAAGTATATAATAAACCTACTGAAGATTTTCATTTCATTGTTGTCATCACCGATAGGTCATGTTAAGTACAGCTTTAGGCTTTTCTCCTTTAATGTACTGCATATTGAAAACTGAGAACAAGAATGCATTAAACTTCCAAATTAGTATGTATTTTTATTGATTATTTTATTTCAGCTGGGGTCGTTAACAATCAGTCATACACGGAGTAGTTTTAAGCCTTTTTTCTTCCCTAGCACTGCACTACACACAGGAACACTGAACAAGCCTTCTGCTACATTTCAAGCTCTCTAACACAAAATTTTCTTTTGAAAAAAAGGGACAGACACATTAATCTCTGAAGAAGTAAAATCCGCTCTGATGCAGATTTTTCTGTAGATAACAGTTTTGATTCAAGAAATCTAGAAGTTGTAAACTAAAACTAGCAAGGTAGGGTTGAATACAGGTTATAGAAAGCTTTGTCAGATGCTACAGCCAAGTAATGATTAGGGCAAAAAAAGGCTAAAAATATTTTCCTACATGACTCAGAGTATTCTGTTTTCCTTCTTGCCTCCCAGTCCTTGTCCCCCTGGGAAGCCTCATCAGTAACTCCACACTGGGGCCTGGGAAAAGATTCTCCTCTTGAAAAATGCCATTAGCTCCCATATCTAGGGCTCATGCCAAAGGTCAGCAGGGGAGTCCTAGACAGGCCACAGGAACTGACTACACATATTCCAGGGGAAAATATTGGAAAAGATGGGACTCAAATATATGAAACCTACCTCTGACTTCATCTGCTGCTTGTACTTTTCATCAGTTTCTTCTCTCTCTTCCCTACTACTCATCCCTCCACTTTTCTAGCAATCCAAACCACTTTTCCCTTGCTCCTTCCCACCTAATCCTCCTTTAGACCTTCCAAATATCTCCACAGGTAACCACACCGATCACTTTTCTTGTTAAAACTCACTGTCTTCCGGGTTTTACCCTGTGCTTAGGTTGTTTCCCCATACTGAAAACCTCAGCCTCGGAGGAGCACTGGTAACCCCTTTTCCCTTCCAGAATTCCTGTCAGTTTTTGGATGCAATTTGATACTGGCTGGTGGGGAGGTACAGAAGGATGAGGTTTAACAGCTGTTTTGCACATCCCTTGCAGGCACCCACACCATGTGAAAACCAGTAGGCTACAAAGCTCCTTGGCTATGCTGTCTGCACATATGTTTTTAGGCTATGCTCATGCCTACTGAGATTACTTATCCTTTTTTCAGAAAGCTGTTGTGAGTGTTGATTCTCCCTGAAGGTTGTAGGTATCAGGTGGGAATTTGGTAAGCCTCAGTATATGAGACCATCTGGGGTAGGCTCAGATTTTTGGCCATGCTAAATCAGCTGCTGCTTCCAGTCTCCTGCTGGTTCTCATCATGCAGGCCTGTGTCCTGCCCAGCTCTCAAGGTATGGCTGCATGCTCATACTTTCAGTCATCATGGAAAAATATATCAGCAAATAAATAATCTGGAACAAGAGATTTTGTTACTTGGCTTATCAGGAACTTCCACGAAATCAAAATCTACCTACATTTCCCATGGAAGCTCCAACTTAAATTGAAATTGAAGTAGAGGATGGCTTTCTAAAATACTGAAATAAAGACTTTTATGTATATTATTATACATACTACAGTGTAAATCATAATAGTTAAGCCTAGAATAGTTTTACCCTGATTTCATGTGAAGATGGAAAACCATAGTCCATGGGCTGAAGGGCAACTATAGCAGTATGCCTGCTTTGAACAGAAAATTCTCTAATTTTTTGCTTCGAGGGACAGAGGGTGCAAATGAATTTTTTCTAAATAGATAGGAAAAAAATTAAAAAGCTGGGTTAAAATAAGCTGAAGTGTTCATCTTCCCATCAGAAAATATGATTGTGCTGTTGTTAAGTGGTGCTGTACTGCTATATTAATGATAATGAGATTCATACAACTTCTTTTCACTCTTACAGCTTTTCACTTCCATGTGATACTATAGCCCACTCAGCCCTATCAATGGCAGAGGTTGTATCCGTTTATGTACAAGTAGCAGCCCAATTTAGAGACATAAATAAAGAGGAATAATACATTGGCTTGCTTTTACAGAGGAATATAGCATAAGTAATTAACCCAGTGCTCTGTATCCTGCTTGTTTAACATTTGTGCAATTACCCAAAACTCTGATGGTTCCAGAGCCATGACAGTCATGTCAAGAAGAAGGGTTACACTGAACACCCACTAAAAGCTGTGGATGTTGGTGTTAATGCAGCAAAGCAACACAGACAGCACCCTCTGCCTGTTTCCCTCTCACCCACGCCTACTTCGTTCATCCTTTGGAGTCTGTAAGATTAAATCTTTTTATGATCTGTAGGTGGTACTTTCATGAATGTGGCATCTGTAAAATGGAGAAAAAAGACACAAATATTCAAAATAAAGCAGAAACCCTATGTGTCTCACTTCTCTTTTAGTATTTTTTATCTCATCTATATTTAAAAGAAAATATTTGAGTGTATTTTAAATTGTTAGGACCAATTCTTTTCTTCAGATTGCAAAATCCAAATACCTTATTTGCAGGTTACTTCCCTCTATTGACCATGACCTGAATGTCTGTGCATCAGAGCTTTGCACAACTGAGACATTTCATGAGGTTGTCAGATGATGGAGCTACACATATAAAGGTATTACACAAATTCTGAAGCAGCTCCTTTTAGTGCTTCTAGATGGTTAAATTGAGCCATCTGGGATCTCTTTAGTCAGGTTTAATTTCAATGGTTCAGATTACTGGTCAAAATACTTCTCAATGTTGGCATAAATTCTACCACTGTGTTTCCAAGCAAAAAGCTCTGACAAAACAATGTCTGCAACTTACTAAAAAACTCTGTATGCTCTGGTATTTCCATGAATTTTGGATAGAATTTTTTGTTGTTGTTGTTGAGAAGACCTTAAAGTTCTGAAACTATCAGATTACTACTGACTCCAGCCCTAAGCACAGAAAAAAAAAGTACCCTAGATTCAGGAAGTAAAGGAATTAAATTATCTTCACAGCTACTTGATATTGTTTAGCTCACACTCTCTTGAACAAGAGAAATATCTTCCTCCCCACCCCAGCATTTTTTTTTCCTACATATTTGCAGCTAGATTCTAGTTTTGTATGTGCTAGTGTCACTGCTGTGGATGTAATGCAACTCTATGCATTTTAGAATTAAAACTCCACTTGATTAAATAACCTTGTTTCTTTGGGAAAGGAAAATATCTGATTTTTCCAAATTGTTCCAAGACAAAGAAACTGCTCTGCTGGTTGATATCACTGTAAGATTGGACTAAATTATTTTTTATTTACATAAATTAGAGGACTGGAAGGTACTCAGTGTACTCATCTAATTCATCATTTTGCATAACAGGTCATATGATTTTTCTGATTTGGCTCCATTTGAATCAGACTACCTCATTGGGAAATAACATCTAAACCCGATTTTAAAAATACCAGCAATGGCCAATCAACCAAATCACTTAGCTGGCTTTCCAGTTAAATGACCTCATTTTCATTTTATTTTGCTTTTAGGAACATCTAATATCTAATTTCAATGCACCTATGAACTGCTTCCAGCCTCCACTCATATTTCTGTCTGCCGGATTGAAGAACACATTATCAAAGTTTCCTCTCCCATGTAATGAGTACAGACATACTCTAATCAAATGGCTATTTAAATTTCCTATTTACAACTCAACCACATAAAATCATAGATTTTATCCCTTAAAAAAAAAAAAAAAAGAGTGTTTCAATCCTTGAGATAGGTTTTGTAATTTTTCATTGCTCTCTGCTTATTTTATTAACAAGCCTCAAAAACTGTTCATGACAGAGCTGAACAGACTCTTCAAAGGGTAGTAGAAAATTCAGGTGGGAAGGGATCTCTGAAGTCTCTACTCCAACTGGCTGCTCACAGCAGGATGAGCTTGGCCACCAGTCTGTGCTGCTCAGGGCTTTGTCTGGTCAACCTTGAAAATCCAATGGACATTTTCAGTTCAGGGCTCAGAGCCCCAGCCTTAAACACTTCCAGGGCAACTTGGCACAGTTTTGCCACTCCCACAGAAAAAAAAATTTAGTCTTTACATGCAGTCTAAATCTATGCTCTGTTAGTTAAAAACATTACCTCTTGTCGTATTTCCTCAGCTCTACTGAAAGTCTGTCCCCATGTCCCTGTCTTTCTTACAATCCTCCTTCGAGTATTTAGAGGTTACACAGAGACTTCTAGAGATTGAACAACCCCAAATCTCTGTCTTTTCTCATAGGAAATATGTTCCATGCCTCTAACCATTTTTGTGGCTCTACATTGGAGCTACTCTGAAAAGCCCATGTCCTTCCTGTGCTGGGGACCCCAGAGTTGGATGAAACACTGCAGGTGGGCTCTCAGCAGAGCAGAGGGGCAGAATCCCCTCCCTGCCCTGCTGCCCACGGGGCTCTGGATGCAGCCCAGGACACGTTTGGCTCTCTGGGCTGGGAGTGCCCATGGCCAAGGCATGTCCAGCCTCTCCTCCCCCAGCACCCCTGAGTCCTTCTGGGTAGGGCTGCTCTCCATCTGCTCATCCCCCAGCCTGGATGGACACAGGGGCTTTGCCCTGACCCAGGTGTAGCACCAGCACTTGGTTTTGTTAAACCTCATGAGATTCCCATGGACACACTTCTCAAGCTTGTCCAGGTCCCATGCATGCCATCCTATCCCTCTGCTGTGTTGATCACATCACTCTGGCTGGTGTCATCCTATTAACTGACTCCTTGAACTGATGGAATTTTGCTTTCATAAAATTCACTGTCCTGATTCTTGCCTTTCCCATATCCCCCAGGACTGTGAATTCTACCAGCTCATGATCACTGCAGCCCAAGCTGCCTGGAAGCTTGATGTTCCCAAATAGCTCAGTAGCATTGGTGACCAACAGGCCCAGTATCCCATCTGCTCTGGCAGGGCTATTACCCCAGGGGTCTGTCTGGCACATCAACCTCCTCTTCCTTGTGGTGGAGGTCATGACATGGGGCATAGCCATTTCTGACCTTGGGAACACATCTGGTGTAGATGGATCATCTTCCACACCATCAATTAACTTACCTTTGACATCCAGAGCCTCATACCTGCTGTACAGAAGGACCTGGGAAGGCAAGGTGGGCAGGCAGTGGGTTCACCTGGTACCCTGAATACGTGCTTGCCTCCATTCACTCCCTTCCTTTAATTTATTGCATTCTGCCTGGCATGGGGAGAATACAGGATGCTCTTGATGTTGGTTTCCTTCCTGGTGGATGTTCCTGTTTCTGCCTATCTTGGCTTTCACTGGTGTAGAATTAATTTTCTCCATAGTAGATAGGATAGGGCCGTGTTTTTGATCTATGCTGGAAACAGCACTGTGAATACAGGGATATTTTAGTTACTGTGTCACCAGTGAATGGTTGAGCAGGGACAGAGCCAGGACCCNCTGAAAGTCTGTCCCCATGTCCCTGTCTTTCTTACAATCCTCCTTCGAGTATTTAGAGGTTACACAGAGACTTCTAGAGATTGAACAACCCCAAATCTCTGTCTTTTCTCATAGGAAATATGTTCCATGCCTCTAACCATTTTTGTGGCTCTACATTGGAGCCACTCTGAAAAGCCCATGTCCTTCCTGTGCTGGGGACCCCAGAGTTGGATGAAACACTGCAGGTGGGCTCTCAGCAGAGCAGAGGGGCAGAATCCCCTCCCTGCCCTGCTGCCCACGGGGCTCTGGATGCAGCCCAGGACACGTTTGGCTCTCTGGGCTGGGAGTGCCCATGGCCAGGGCATGTCCAGCCTCTCCTCCCCCAGCACCCCTGAGTCCTTCTGGGTAGGGCTGCTCTCCATCTGCTCATCCCCCAGCCTGGATGGACACAGGGGCTTTGCCCTGACCCAGGTGTAGCACCAGCACTTGGTTTTGTTAAACCTCATGAGATTCCCATGGACACACTTCTCAAGCTTGTCCAGGTCCCATGCATGCCATCCTATCCCTCTGCTGTGTTGATCACATCACTCTGGCTGGTGTCATCCTATTAACTGACTCCTTGAACTGATGGAATTTTGCTTTCATAAAATTCACTGTCCTGATTCTTGCCTTTCCCATATCCCCCAGGACTGTGAATTCTACCAGCTCATGATCACTGCAGCCCAAGCTGCCTGGAAGCTTGATGTTCCCAAATAGCTCAGTAGCATTGGTGACCAACAGGCCCAGTATCCCATCTGCTCTGGCAGGGCTATTACCCCAGGGGTCTGTCTGGCACATCAACCTCCTCTTCCTTGTGGTGGAGGTCATGACATGGGGCATAGCCATTTCTGACCTTGGGAACACATCTGGTGTAGATGGATCATCTTCCACACCATCAATTAACTTACCTTTGACATCCAGAGCCTCATACCTGCTGTACAGAAGGACCTGGGAAGGCAAGGTGGGCAGGCAGTGGGTTCACCTGGTACCCTGAATACGTGCTTGCCTCCATTCACTCCCTTCCTTTAATTTATTGCATTCTGCCTGGCATGGGGAGAATACAAGATGCTCTTGATGTTGGTTTCCTTCCTGGTGGATGTTCCTGTTTCTGCCTATCTTGGCTTTCACTGGTGTAGAATTAATTTTCTCCATAGTAGATAGGATAGGGCCGTGTTTTTGATCTATGCTGGAAACAGCACTGTGAATACAGGGATATTTTAGTTACTGTGTCACCAGTGAATGGTTGAGCAGGGACAGAGCCAGGACCCCAGCTGACCCAAGGGATATTCCAAACTGAGCAGGTAAAGCTGGTGGAAGAGGGGAGCAGGGGGATGTTTGGAGCAATGGTGTTTGTTTTCCCAGGTCACTGCCATGAATGTTGGAGCCCTGCTTTCCTGGGAATGGCTGAACACCTGTCTGCCCATAGGAAGTGGTGAATTAACTCCTTGTTTTGCTTTGCTTGCCTGTGCAGCTTCTGCTTTACCAATTTTACCTCAGCCCAAGAGTTTTCTGACTTTTACCTTCCCAATTGCCTGGCCATGCCCCTGCTGCGGAGGGAGTGGGGCAGAATGCCACAGCACCCTCACAGGGAGGAATTTCTTCCTGACCTGTAATTTATCCTGCCCTCTTCTCAGTTGAAAACCATCTCCCTTTGTCCTGTTGCTACATGTCCTTGTATAAAGTCCTCCAGATCCCTTGTAGCACCTTTAGGTACTGAAAGGTGCCATAAGGCCTCCCAGGTGCTTCCTCTTCTCGAGCCTGCAGTGTTCATCAGGAGCATATGGCATTTATCACTTTGGATTTCCTGGGAGATGGAGCAATTAGAAAGTAAAACATCTTCCATAGTGTAGAAAATAATTTATCAAGTACTGAAGTGACTGAAAAGTTGAAATGTGCCGTGTACCTTTGAGTGCAATGCCTTTGAAAGCTCATCCTGAGTAAGATAGACTGAACTATCTGAACAAGAAATCTCAAAGGAATCTTGATATTAAGTCAATATTTATTATATTGAATTTCTCCCTCCTCTGAAAATCTATGTAGTGGCAGTAAAGATCCCTCTATTCTGTAGGGAAGGTCATCTCTGGTAACATCTCTCTCCAGAGGTCCACAATAGACCCCTAAACGAAACAAATCCAAACCACATCTTTGGTAGGATAATACATTAAAAGTATTTTAGAGCAGAGGAACTTCAGAAAACTGATTGCATGCTACACATGGAGGTACAAGCATTTGAGTAGTGGCCTTGGTAATCAAGGCTCAAGTCCTTAATGGAATGCTTGCTCAAATAATGATAATTGAACGGTTAGTACCACACACAAAATATCTGCAGGCCTAGAGGAACATGCATGTGCATTGAAGAAACACACTGGCTAGCTCCTTTCCACTCTTGCTTGACTGCAGCTCAAAGATGATTATGTGGTTACTCCAAGAGCTTCTCAGTATTCCCTTTGCTCTTCTGGATGCAACAGCCCATATTTTCTATTTCTGAGATAAATTTTCTCACCTGTGACACTCTGCAGGGCCAATTTGTGATACAATAGTTTTGTGAAGAGCAAAATTTGACACAAAATGGCCTATGATCATGGAGTCTTTCAAGATTAAATCCAGGTTTTGCTACATTACAGTTAACCTGACTGACTTGGAAATTTTCATTAGTGAGAGGTGAGAACTACAGGATTTAGAGCCGGCTTTAATCTCTATTTACTATTGATCTTTTCTAATGCATCAGGTAAAAAAACTATAAGCTAAAGAATTTACAAGGACTTTATGTTATGAAAATAAAGTTTTACTATAAGATATAATAATTCATACTCGACCCATAATTAAATAGTAAGAAAAATACATTCCTGCAGGAAGTTAGGATTTTAAGCACTTAAATTATTGCATTTGCTCAAAGGTATTCAGAAGTGGTGAATGAAAATTAATCCATCATTTATCATAGAGCAGAAATGAAAGCATTCAAAAGAAAACTAATTTTAAAAATTTTAATGCTGATTTATATTTTAATTATATAATGCTTATTTACAATTAAAATTATCCATGTGCTTCTAAGAAGAGTGGCAGTGTAAAGGAAATGGGTTATAAATATTCTCACATGAAAGCTAGAAACTAGGCATTTAAACAGAAATTCCTCTGTGCTTGTGATGTGACTTCTTAAAAATGCAGCATTAACTTATTACCATCCATATATCCCCATAAGATAGTCATTTAGGGAAACATCAGCTTTTGGTTGGCTTTTTGTTTTTTGTTTTTTTTTTTTAATTTTGAAAAATAGCATGCATTTCCAGGAGCTTCTTATATTGTCACGTAGGGAAGTTGTTGCTGTTATGTAAGCACCAGATTTAACAGATTTTTCTTCCCACTTTATTTCCTACTTCTCTCCTTCCCACAGCGCTTGGCAGCGTCTCTTTCAGTCGAGTGTTTGGTTCTTTTTTTTTTTCCTTTAACTCCCCTGTTTGGGGAGGGGACGTGGGGTGAAGACGTCTTTTTATTTTCAAGAAAAGATTCCTTATGAGTACCGCTGTGACAAACTCGTTTCAGAGCACAGAAGCAATCAGCGTGATGCCAAAGCCTGGCTGGGAACTGAAGGGTCAAAGCAGCGCTCTTCCAGAAGATCAATGGGACCAAACTCCTGAATGGCAAGACTCTCAACTGGCTCTATACACCACCACAAGAAAATGAAAGATCAAATAGCAGGCTCTAAGAAGAAATAAATGTATGTTTGTTCCTGCCTTTCCGGTCCACTCTTTAAATAGAGCTTATGAAAAAAAGTACATGTGGGGGACAACAAAGAAAATACAGGCAGCAGAGATCTGTGTTCTTCTGATAAGCTGCACTCTGGTTCAATGCAAACTTTAAGCAGAGCAGGTAATTAACCTTATGGACAAAAAAAGAATAATATACCAGGAGACAAGGTAAATATTCTCCCACTTGGATTGTTTCAAACAAGACTTGATCTCTTTAGTGATTTTTTTCTTTTTTTTTTGTAATTGTCAGTCCAGCAAAAGGTATGAGACAAATTGAGGAATAGGAGGCTAGTAATGTCTTAGGGAGAAAGGGATACTCTTGGTGTTAAAATCTAAATTTTCCATTCAGGAGACGTATAGTATATATACATTTTTCACAAATAATATTTAATTAAAAAAAGGAAAAACAAATTTGGAAATCAAATAGAACTCTCTGGATTTAGGCATTGACCAGATACTGCTGCTGAAACATTCTCAGATATCAATCTTATTCCTCTGATTTTTGGCATACCGTAATATATTGACTAGATTGTACTGGGCCAGCTTTCAATTTCTTTCTGCAATATGTTTCCCAGGTATTTCCTGCTGATTTTAAAATGAGCTATTATTTAAATCTCCTCTACATGTTACTGGAAGAAGACTTTGATGTCTTAAACATCTGACAGTTTTAACATCTACGGTTTACTTGCATGTGTCTTACATGAAGGAAGGAGAAAGTTTCACTTCAGAAGCCTTTCAAAGTCTTTCTGTTTCACGGTCTTTTTAGCACAAAGAAATTGTGAGTTCTAAAGGAAAGTACAGGCACAAGTCTACTTATTGAATGAGGTTGGTTTGGTTTGATGTACTTTNAGAATTTATATCTCACAAGATTATATGTTGTTTTTTCATCAGTATTAGTGATATAATAGGTCTAATGTTGAAAAAGTTTCCACAAAGAAATTCCAAAAAGATGTTTCTGCATTTCATATTAAATTTTTAAAGATTTAAACTGTGCCAGAGAAAAAACCTAAAGCTATAACATTTTGGTTTAAGAACTGCATTTCCCTGCAGCTTGGAAAATACATTTCTAACTTCCTTTCCTTCCTGCACACATTTGAAACTAAAGAAAAGTCCATAAAAGACTGTAAAGTTGCTGGTATGTTTTAATCATTCCACAAAGGAAATTAATGAAAGAGAACACTGATGAATGTGAAAGCTTCTAGCTACAAAATAAATGGCCCAGCAAGAAAAGAATCTAGAACATCAGAAGACCATTGATAAAAGGAATTAATAACTTCAAACAGTGAATGTATATCCAAATTAATACTTTAAAACCCCTCAAACTTTACATAAATAATTTTCTCTTTGGCTTTTATTATTATTCCCCTTTGTCCTTCTAGTCAGCCATGGGAAAGTCACAGAACACATTACAATAGCTCACCTAAATAAGAGGTTTGTTTCTCTTCCCTCCTTCCTCAAAGTAGGAATTTTTCTGGAAAGAATTTGGGTCCTAAAACCACTCTCTACTTATCAGTCTTTTCAACACAAGCTTGTACATGTTCGAAAAAGCTAAAACTAGCCTTTAAGCACAGCTTGAATATTTCTCTTAAATAGGAAGTCGTATTTGGATGGTTTTGTAAAAGGGCTTTCTTTCTATGAGGTCTTAAGATATGTCTCATGTTGCCCAACACAAAGCTTAATTTGGAATGTGAGAAGCAACAAAGTATTTTTTCTTCCTCAGTTCTCAAGCACAAAAGCTCTTCTCCTCTCCAGTGTCACATATCATCACCAGCCTCAGTTAGAATCTCAGACACATAAATCAAAAAGCTGTCAATTCGTCCAAAAACATTTGTATGTAGTGACTATACAACTTTCATACCTGACAACATAATGAAACACTTCTGTATGGAAGCTGCTAGAAATGTTATTCACTTGACTCAAATGACCAGCCACAGAAATTTTAAGGAGCTTGTCAGGGATCTCCACTATCTTCTACAGCAGCCTGTGGCCTAGCAGAGGATGGGGTAAACAGTATTTCTTCTGTAAATAAGTACTATCCAGCCATGGTTTATTAGAACCTCAAAGTCACTTAATTAAAATGTCTATTGAAATAGTGCCCACCAAAAATTAATCAGAATTAAGTGAGGCCACTGCTGTAGAAATGTTTAGAAGAGTCCCTGCTGTGAAGAGCTCATCATGCATATAAAGTGACAAGGGAAAACTTGAACCCAGTTACAGCAGACTGGCTTAGAGAACCTTCTGGAAGCTTCTTTGGGAGGAAAGCAGAAAAGTGCTGCATGAAGAGCATCACTCGGAGCAGGGGGGCAGCAATCAGCCAGCAAAATATTTTCCTAAATGCAGTGTTTGATGTGCACATAGGACCTCACTCATCTTCAGAGTGGCATTGGCCTGAGTTTTCCTAAGAGATTGCCTTCAGGGAAGGGTTAGTTCCTGATCCAGAATAAACACTTCCCAATTTCAGTAGCCATTGGAGAGGGAGAAGAGAAAACTGAAACTGGACTTCCTCATCCGGTTTCTGCAGGGTGAATAAAATGGTTCCCAGACAGATAATAAAATCATTTAGGTTGGAAAATACCTTAAAGCTCATAGACTCCAAACTTTGACCAAACACCACCATGTTTCACCTAAATGCCACACAGTGCGTGAACTGCCACATCCAGCTGTTTCTTGGACCCTTCCAGGGTTGGGGAGAATCCACCACCTCTCTAGGCAGCCCATTCCAATGGTTAAGCACTATTTCAGTGAGGAAATTTTTCCTGATGTCCAACCTGAACGTCCCCTGGCCCAGTTGCTCTTTATTGTTCTGTTCCAGGCTAGTTGCCTGGGAAAAAAGCCCTACCTCTACCTTGTGCCCTTCAAGAACTGGCACATGTCTTTTTAAAGGACTGTTCCCAAATGCAAAACATTAGGAGTACACAGAAGCAAATCAATCTGTTTTAAAGATGTAAAAAAATGCAAGTAGAAAAAGTCTCCTACATATATCAATGACAATAATAATAAAGACCTGTCTCAGATCAAGTATTTTGATCACCAGAACAGAGGTTATTAATATCAAAACAAATGGAAAGAGGCTTCCTACAGCTGCATCAGGCAGGAGTGGCAATAGGAAATAAAATGTACATCTACTGTATAACAAATGCAATAGAGATCTAAAAGATAAAATGGGAGGAGGGGAGGGACTGAAAGAGTGATTTATTACCTAGTCAACTAAATTTAAATTTGCATTAATGTTAAATGCTTTTATGACTGTTCATGGGTACTGAAAACTGTAATGAATGTCCCTAGACACCAAGAACTAGAGTTAATACATATATAAACTATTCAGATATTCTTACTGGAACTGACAAAAATTAGTGAGCTAAAGAAAAAGCACTTTGTGAGGTCAGGCAGAAATCACAGAGAAGAATCAGCAGCATGAAAGCTGTCTCAAGGAAGAAAGAACCAAAGGAACAGAAAGAATCTAAAGAAGAAGAAGGAAATAAGTAACCTGGTGAAAAGTAGAATATTTAGAGAGAAATTCAGGAGTTATTTTACTTAAAGTTTTTCTTGGTTTTTAGTGCAAATAGAGGAATACAACATGCAAAATAAATTTTCTAAATAGCAGAATACAATACTATAATTTTTATTGTGATTTATTTAGATTATAATGAGCTCATATCCAATGCCAGACTGACACTCCTCAGACTCACCAGAACAAAAACTACAAGTTTCCTCTGCTAATTCAAGTTTTTTCCTGCAGAAAGCACCTACTGAAAGCAAAAGGTTCAGGTGAAATGGGCTAGCAGCAGTATTGCAAGAATGGCAACCATTTAGGGAATGAGGGGTGATGGTCAAGACAATGCAACTAGCCCAAATAAAGTGGTAGTTTATAATGATTTGACTCAGCGTGCCCATGTCCACGCTAAAGCTGAGGAAAGAAATTAATTGAGGTCTGCTATTCCGTTCTTAACAGCATCTTACCTCTGCTTGATGTTTTACACTGTTCCTCTAAAGAAATGGACTTTCCTAAAGCCATACTCAAAACCTACAAGTTACGTATTCTGCCGTATTAAACATAATCAGCACTAATTAAAAGTATATTTCTATGTATCTTTGGACTCTCAGATGTCTACTGGCAATGAACTAAGTCACTGAGGCACAGCTAGCCCAGAAAGACAAATACATTGCAGTGATTTCCACTTGCACAACGCTCTGCTTTTGGCCCCAGTCACTTTTCAATCCTGAAGTCACTAAAGATTGGAGCTGCAGCCAAAGGTGACCCAGTCAGGCTTTCATGGCATTGTTGGAGCCATTTACTCGTGTTAGCAGGGACTTCTAATGAACCTGTGGATTATACTGTTTTAAAGATGTAATTAAAAACAAATTAAAAAAAAAAAAAAACAACAAATCAAAATCATACCCTTTCTGTTAATTACTTAAGGACCTGAAGCTTTTAGTAAGCAAGAACAAAGTAGTGAAATGCTCTAAAAATATTAAAGATGTAAATGATAGTATTTATGTTCACAAAAAGTGGTATCACATTAAAAGGATATGCTTAGTTGTGTCTGCAGTTGTAAATGTGGACTGGCTTTAATTGCCAGAATTAATAGACTCACAATTAGAACATAATTCTGATGTCAAATATTAAAAATTTTCCCCTCCTCTCAAGAAGATACTGAAATAAATGGCAGCAGTCTCTCATTTTCCAGAAGAAAAAGCTTATTTCATTTGAATCAATTAGCAACCAATTTTATGCATAAAAAAAGTTTACATCACTTTCTAATACTCACAGCTTTTTGAGAGTTAGCTGCTATAGCTCAAAGAAATAAAAAAATATTTTCATTCTTTTGTAACAGACTGCACATTCAAGTGTGAAAAATTTTAGGAATGTGTGGCTATGACAATAATAACACTTTTCAGTCCCCCCCCCTCCCCTTTTCTATTGCCTAAATTCTGAAAACATACTAGGAGGGTTGCTTGTTTGTGGCAGGTTTGGTTTGCTTTGTTTATTTTTTTTGGGTTTTTTTTTTTTTCCAATTAGGCTTTTTTTTCAGGTGTTTCTTTTTTTTTTTTTTAAGTACCACTTTTTCCCTTTAGAGGTGAAATTGGTTATTGATAGCAGAGCTATGTAAACTTCTTTGGCAACATGCACGAGGGATGGAGACTTTGGGGAACAGGGATAACCTACAGGAACGTGGAAAAGATGCAACCTGCCACTGCTGGCGAGTTCTGACCTCTCCGCAGCAAAGACCACAGAGCCGGTGGGGAGCCCGTGAGTGTCAGTATCTAAAGCAGCAGGCAGGGTAAACACAAAGGAGATCAGTGTCAGCATTCACTGGGCAGCCCTGAGTTTTCTGAACCCACACAACAGGTTTGCTGCTTTTTTTTTCTTTTTTTTTTTCCCCAGCACAGCGACCTGACCTTGTAATACCACATGGACCAAGACGTGCCCAAGGGCAGCAGGTTCAGCGGGGCTCTGACTGGGCCATGGCTGCGAAACAAGTTTGCTCTCACACCTTCACGCACTGCCCAGAGGGCAAAGAAGCTGCAGAGAGAGTTAGGGAGCTATTTAAGTACCCTGCTTATGTAAGGAGCTCCTGAGACCTCAGATACTTGACATTCTTAAAGCTTTCCTTGTTCAAGGAACGCCGTGTTCTCCCTCTCACCCATCAGCTTGGGCACAGCTTTGTGGGTTCATAGTGCAGCGGTCCAGCTCCACTTGGGTTTGAGTCTCTAATTTATGCTACTGCCTTGTCATGAGAGGAGGAAAACATGTGGTCACAGACAAATAGGAGTCAACTCAGAAGTCACTGCATTACATTACTGGAAAACAAAAAGATAACAGCATTACTAAAGTATGTATTAAAAACCACTCGCCCCCTTTTCACACTCATGGACATACAGTAAGGTTCCTTTGGTTGTGGCTAAAGTTTTCCAGACTCAAAGCAATACAAATTCAGATTGATTTTTTCACTTCTGTCTTCTAAATCAAATAATTTTATTGATGCAAAATTTATTGTTCTGAGAAAATTTTCTTAATGAGGGAAGGTTTAAGGATTTGTGAGCCAATCTGAAGAAGACCCTCACTACCCAGTCTTTTACAGAGTCTGAGCTTTCCATTCACTGCAGGGATACACAAACATGATATTTTTAATTTCTTTGTGTTCTTATTAATAAATTCACCCTGATCTACTTTGTACTGCATGTACTGGACAGCTTTTCCTCAAGGCACCTGATCAGCCATGTGAATGAGTGTCCCACTGCAGCACACTGGCCAAGTCATCCATATAACACCACTGCATGGTGCAAAGCTTGTCCCTGTCAAGTTGACATCTATGTGATACACCTCATAAACACAAAAAAGGAAGCTTTCAAAGAAGCTGTTTGGGTTTGTTGGGGTTTTGGTGGGTTGTGTTGTTGGTTTTTTTTTTTTTTGTTTTTGTTTTTGTTTTTTTGTTTTTCCCTCTCATGTTTATTATCTATGGTATCTGATTTATCTGGCAAGGTTTTAGTGCAAGGTGGACAACTGTAGGGGTGACTTCTGAAAGAAGGGACCAGGAGACACCCCCCGTGTTAGGCAGAGCTGATGCCAGCCAGCTCCAAAACAGATCCACCACTGCCAAAAGCTGAGGGGCTTTTTTTCCCCTTCCTCCTTTTCTTCCTCTCTCACTTCCTTTATAAACAAGGTCTCTCTCTGTCTTTCTCCTGCATGCACCTACATAATTTGCTTGTAAATGTTCTGGGCAAGAAAGGGTAAATGCACAGCCCACAGCAGCTATCAAAGCTGCACCTCTATGGAGCCACAGGATCTAGATGCACCTTCCTCTCAGCCTGAAAAACCCCTCACATCTGGCACAGGCTGCAAGAGTGCTGCCAATCCAGCTGCCTAATGGGATTATTTCTAATGTTTTTTACCAAACTTTAGCCAAGGAATACCAAAATCATATTATTAGAGAACAGTTCTTCCCCTCCTCTAGCCCCATCTTGCTGTTTTAATCAGTCTATCTGAGCTTTGTGAGACACCTACTAAACTGTCAAAGCTGATTTCTCCCTTTCCATCCTTACCTGAAGATAAAAAACGTCAAACAAAAGCAAAAGAGCCCTCTTCAAATTTCAGTGGTTTTTTTTAAACAGCAATAAAAAAAAAAAAATTGTAAATGAGGTAACAAAAAGATCCTCTCTATTGTTTTCTATATCTCTGCTATAATTTGTTTTGTGAAATGTTGCATTTTCCACCACTTCACTGAGAAAATTAAGTTATCACTGTTGGAAAACAAGGACATAAGGAACTTACTGAGCTGTGATAAACTAGTTTTTCAGTATCAGTGAAATTCAAGGACATCCATATATATCAGAGGAAGAGGAAAGCTTTCTGTCCAAAATATTTTCTGAATATTAGCTGATAAAATGAAAACAGCTATTTATTGGTTTCTATATTCCCATTAATTATATTTCCATAACTTTACACTATGCTACACAAATATATTTGAATTTTGTCGAGTGTTCTACAACAGGAAAATTATTTCTTAAAATTATTTCCAACTCTTTCAGTTTTCCTCATTACCTGTTCTTCATGCACATATCAAGGATGAGTAAACCCAAAGGAAATGAGAGGTGGGAAGGAGGGAGATAGTGTAGAATAAAAAGACCTAAAATATAATTAAATGCAAAAGATTATCTAAGCCAAGAAGGTATCATCCTGGAACAGAAATCCCAGCAAGACCATGATAGAACAAAACAACAGGATGAAAATTCACACATCTTTAAAGGCTCTAAAGAAAATAACAAAAATCTAAAATAATTTGTAGACATCCTTGTCTATCAGTCCAGTGGATGCAAAGGCACCAAGCACAAATTCAGGGATTGTGGGAGAGTTCTTGCTTTGGGGAATTCAGTAACAAACCCTGTGTTGTTATATAAAGCAACTTTGAGAAATTTTGGATGAATAGCTATTTGACTCATTATTTACTAAACAGAATGCTAATATGAAATAAACACCTATTCTTTTTCTTCTCATGGGTGTTTGCAAAGATAAGGGGTCCAAAAGAAGATGATGGAACAAACTAATAGAACATATCTATAGGACAAGATAAAACTTACATGTGAGTTCCTGAGCTGCTGAAGAATGGCACTAATTTTTCACAAAACACTTTTCTTCATAATTTGTTCTACTAATTACAGCAATTTATAGAGCACTTTATAGAGTAAAGTATTTACAATGTGAAGAAGGTAATTGATGTCCTTCTTGCAGCCCGTGAGCCCATTTGACCTGTTTCAATGTTTTAATAAGTAAATGCATATAAACCATCCTTGCTACTATTTATGCTGGTGCTTTTAAGCAATAATTTTTTATCCTCCTTTCTGCAAAAAACTTCAGGAGAGACTTACAGGAACAAAATTAGTGATCAATGGAATTTTACAGTATTGGATTCTACCATTCAATTTACATACTTGACTATAAAAATGAAAGGCTCATTATCATTCCCTTCATCTCGAAGTACAGCTATAAGAACATACAACCACTTCCTAAAGGAAATCAGAATTACAACCAGATCAAATATTAAAAAAAATAAAAGGCACTAGTGGAACCTTTTTGTGCAAAAGATGCTGATGAGGCAGAATAAAAAAGTTCAAAAGGACACATCAATTCTTTTGACATTTTAAAAGCAAAACCAAGAAGACTAGCTGGCCTACCTGCCTTCCCACACAGGCTTTTGCTGACCAAATTTGTCCTGTCCAATTGCCCCTAAAGGTCCCTCCATTATTACAAGACAACAAAGTTGCTGGAAATTGAATTGACCTCTGAAGGAGGCCACCCCAGACCTCCAGCTGGTAACTGGACAATCTGCAGTTCCACTCTATCAAATACACAAAAGCCTTTCAAAATAAATATTAACCTGAAAAGTTAAAATAAATTACTCATTTGGGGACAATTGCTTTTTAAATACAGGTTAACTGCTAATAGCCTTTAAGATTCTTACATGGAAAATAAGATCAACATGTCTCTCTACTCATTTCAGTTCAAAGCTGATTTTTCTAACCTGGGGAAATTCTTACACTTCCTGGCCCACAAGAATACATTAATGTCTGAATTATTGCTTAAAAACTAAATCCTAGTACCACTGGTACACACTCTTTTCTCTCTGTGTGTTAGATTTGATGTGAGCAGAACACAGCTGCGAACCTGGTAAAAAGGATAACATAGCCAAAGAAAGCCACAAATAAAAAGTGTGTACCTTCAAAATAAATCAGCTACTTACCTGGTTAATACTTTAAAGTTTAATACTTCTAAACCTGTCCAAGAAAAGGTTCAACAGCCTTGTAGGTACTATAAACAACCTAGAGCCTAAGTACAGATCTACTGAGTGATGGCAAAGCCTACCTGCTTATTGTAGATACCACCTGTGGTGGTCTGAGTGACTACAAGCCCAGTTTATTACAAGAAAAAGTAAGTTCATTAAGGAAATGAGTTTATAGATTCATCACCCACTATTCAAAGTGATTAATTATCATGATATATAGACTCAACCAGTAAATAAATACATATAACTGTCTAAACAGAAAATTGATTATTTTTTCAATTGCAAAGCTACTGTAAAATGTACAGTGCATGAGGGGTTTTTTACTCATTTACAAAGAGTAAATATGCCAGGCATTTACTAAAAGAAAGAGATTTACCCCTTCATGATGCTGAGTGGTTTACTTCCCAGATAAGTGGTAGGGTACCTCATCTAGCATAGAAATATCTTCATGAGGCTACTTGTGGTTGTAACCAGGCTGTCTTGAAAAAACAGGAAAGGGAGGTGGATGTAAATGCTCGAACTTCCTTGGATCCATGGGCCTTCGAAGGGAAGACTGACTAGGAAAGTTAACACATCCTACCACAGAGGCAAGATGGAAATATGTGGGAAGCTCTAACACTCTAATCTGCCTGAGTGCTCACTCTTGGGGGATCTTGTGAAAGCATGAGAGAAGCTTTTAAAAGAAATTTTTTTAGTTAACATCTCAGAAGGAGCTGTTTTTAAAACAGGATTTGAAACAAGACACATTGCCTGTGATGGCAACATTACTAACTACCAAACAGCAAAAACTTTTCCAGAATCTCTGCTTAGCTCTGTTTGGCCATCTCTTATGGAAAACAATGATAAAAGTGATTAAAAATAACCCCCCAAAACCTATGAAAACTGCATATTACACCTAACCATTTCATTTCTGCTCTCTGCTTTACTAAAAACAAACTCAGGAGAAACAAAATACAATCTCTTCTTCTTTCCACCCTCCAAAAGTCTTACCAGCACAAAATAAATTCTTCCTCTTTTGCTTTAGAGCACCTGGTTCCCACTTGCTAGCTAAAAGTAATTAGCCTTTAATTATCACAAGTTACATTTTCACCTGCAAATCACTGCAGAGTCAGGCTAGCCCCATTAGCATATTCATCTCCCACCTGCAGGCATGAGGAAACACTCCTGCACTGCAGATGAGGGATTAACCTTTAATTTGCCCAGGCCTTTGCTGTATTCTCATCTGAACACACAAAACAAAATTTGTGGACTTGTGTACAGATTTTTGAGGTCAAACTATCCTTTTTTTACTAGCAATGGATGTTAAGGGTTTCTTACACTTTTTTACAAGGTTAACCATGGGAAAAACCTTAAAATGGTTTCACAGTAATACTGGTTGACATAGGAAAAAAAATCAATGCACAGACAAACTATCCAATCATTTCATTTTTCTGTCTCTAGTTTAACAGCGTTAAGGGAATAGAGATTTTTTGACATTGTTGACATATCAATGAAAATATGAAGCGTGAATTCCTCATGAATCCTCTAAGAGTTTCTGTAATACAGGCAATGATCGCCAAGGCAGTAAGTCTGCTTCTCAGTGCCAGATACACCTGCTTCAGCTGACATTCCAGCAACTGCCTTTCACCTTTTACTGGGCTTATTAAAAAATTCGTTCTCCAGCTGAATTTTTGCTTTCACTACAGTTTTTATTTTTGTAAATGTAACATTATTTTTGCATGAATACAGATTGGATGATGTAAATGTTTACTGGCTGTTATACTTGCCATGAAGTTTCTTCAAAGAGAAATATGACACAGTACCTTTTCTTACTTGGATGTCTCAGTAAATGCAGGATATTCAAAGCACATTTTCTATACTGAGACAGAGCATAATTACATTTCAACATATTTTGTTAGAAATCAAAATAGCTACCCCATTCCAAAAGCAAAGACACACCAAAAAAAATTCACTTTCAGTTAAATAACTGCAAAATTTTCTGCACAGAAGACAATAGATCAATTTCTTGACACTTCCTTCAAATTGGCTTTTAACATGCAAACTGAAAGAAGGAAATTTGTCTTTTCCATTCACTAGCCATCCCTTTATAGTTTACTAATGCTGAAGTATCATTAAAATATTGTGCATTTAATCAATCCTTTCTCCCTAGCAAAGACTACACAACCAATTTAAGGCAATTGTATATGTTTCAAGCAAAGCTAAGATATATCAAGTTTCCACTTTCACAGTGAATTTAATCTGATTTTTAAAAAGTATATAAAGTTTAATTAAAGCAAGCTTAATTTGCATGTATTTTAAGGATGCATTTATCACCTTACATTGACAGGCCAATAAAAACACTGGCATATAAATTTCACCAACAATCAACTTTAGTAATCCTTGGCTGTACCAAGTCATGAGCAAACCTCCACATGTATAACATATCAAGGTTATGATAACTCTAAAACCTTCCAGTCTGCACTATGAGACTCCTAAGTTCAGCAAATAATCAATAATGTATACAATTAATTTAGATAGCTTTTTTTCTCCTGCAAGGGAAGATTAAATGAAGCCTAGAAACAATAAGTAAAAAGGGCTTCATCACCGAAGTGTCCAGTATCAACAGTGTGATTCTATGTAACCCCTTTGGGGCACAGAAAAATGAATTCCTTCTCACTGCCCAGTCATGAGAACAAATGACTGATGTTCATATGGATGACATATTTTCCTACCTGCAACATCTGGAATGGGCATCTGAGGTCTACCAGTGCTCAGTAAAAGCCATCAGTGATGCACTCTTCTTCCAGCAAATCCTCTTCTGTTTAACTACACCAAGCACTCAACATGTGAATCTTGGATTCTCTCTAGAGCTTCATCTGCTAAATGTGCAGAGACAATTGTTTTGCATTTATGTTCTTCTGTGATTCAGTGGAAATACTATACAAATAACAACTGATAAAATGCTCTGCAGTATGTAGAAGATGGAAAATATTATTAAATCCATCAAACAATCCAGATCATGTTCAGGAATCTCTGGGAAGGAAATATGTGTCCACAGCCTTTTGATTCTTCCTTCAGTCACAACATTCACAGGTAAATGAAGGTTCTTTTCCAGGATAAGCCAACTACAACAGACAATGGTCAAATATTTTCTCATGATTTAAGAAATTAAGAATATCTATTATTTAAGGAAATGATGCAAAAAGAAGAGGCCTTTTATTCTGACCTACGAATGCTGCATGGAGACACATAATTGCATTCTCAGCCCAGTGAACCCCATCCAACTGTAATTAAACAAAGATGCTAGTTATTAAATCAAGGATTCTGATTTATTGGATTTTTGCTGTTGTTGTTGTTAATGGTAGTGGCTTATCATCTGAATATTTCATATGTTATACATGCTACTATTTCAGGATTAACCAGTAATAAGAATGGTGTAGATCATTAAACATACCCTGCATTAAATTTTAAAGTACTATTTCCATTTACTTTGGCAAACTAATAATGAGGAATACATTGTGGATTTCATCTGAGAGTTAATAGGATCATTAAACTTGGAAAACTCTACTTGGTATAACTGAATAAAAAATTGTTTTATTGTCATTGTAAAGGATGAAGTAAGAAAGAATTTTAATGAAAAAGATCACTATCTGAATGTCTTCTCCCTTAGAACCACAGCTTCACCTTTTGCCTTCTCAGCCTTTTTCTCTTTAGAAGATAAGTGTGATAATGGCATAATGAGACTGTGACTAAAAAGGTCAGACAAAACAAAGGATTTCCAGGAAACTATTATTTTTAAATATTTTTACATTGGAATAATTCAGTGTTTTTTCTCTCACAGAATCATACAGAATCAATTAGGTTGGAAAAGACCCATAGACACACAACTCATTTCTTGGTAAGTGTGAATAGCCCATGTTTTTTTCTGCTTTTCACCTATGTCAGAACTGCCCAGGACTCCAGCACACCTTGCATCTTCTGTTCCAAGGGAGAGTCTCCTATGTCTGTGTAATTCATAATAACAGCTGCCTTAAAGTCAAGGCAAACTCTCCAGGTTTCACTGCCCATGCCATTGGTGGGTTGGGATTTTTATCTGTTTTTCTTTTTAAATTATGTTGTGAGTTTGATTTTTTTTTTTTTTTTTTTTTTTTTTTTTTTTTTTTTTTTTTTTTTTTTTTTT
>VZTR01007951.1:0-14236 GCA_013400775.1 Chaetops frenatus | reverse complement strand
TTTTTAACAAAAGCGAGCAAGGTCTCCATACTTGGTGGCATATATGAAATTTTCCTTTGCAATTTACATTAATATGACCATTCAAAGTAGGACTGGAAAAATAGTGCACTGCATTTTCTTAAAAAAAGTGGGACTGAATGATGACTGATGGAGTGAATAATCTTAAACTGATTTCTTTAATAAAACAGAAGCAAGTTATTACGCAAATAATCAGATTTCTATTTCTCTACTTTATATAATAATAGTCTATTTGCCAATAAATTCAGTTTATAGTTATTATTTTATTCCCTAACTAGGTGAGACTAAAAATAAATCCTTAGGACATTAATAGATTTTAAAAATGGATGGAAGACCCTGTGTTGTTTTTACACGATACTACTGATTTAACTATGTAGAAATAAATACCAAAAAAAAAAAGATGGTACAGAGGTTTAGTGTTTTTGCAGAGTACAAGGAAAAAGAAAAAATGCATAATAATGAAACTTGCAAAGAGTAAGCACGTGCCAAACAGAACATTTTCTTTACAGATATGGGCTTATTTCCTAAAGTAAATCCTAAAGAAACTATTCCAACTTTTGTAGCTTTATTGAAAGTAATAGAAATGGAATGACAGAACTAAACCTGTTGGTAATTTCTTGAAGTGTAAGCAGTGTTTCACTGTCTGTCATTGGGTTGTTCTGACTCCTGAAAACAGGTTTCTCTTTGCTCCTGTATTAGGTGTTAGCAAATTCAGAGACTGGTGGGTCACTAAAATCTGATTTAGTAGACTTGAACACTCATAGCAGAAACTGAAAAGATGCACAAACATGCTACCACAGGTCCTGATCAGAACCACTGCATCAAAATCATGCTCGTGTCACACTTCAACTGACTGAAATATAAATAACTGGGGAACACAATCACCACAGAATAGTAATAGAGTAATACATTAGATATACAAAAAACGGTGTCAGTTTTAGAGATGAAAAATAGTTATGTAGCCCAGCGTAAGGTGTAAAGAACATTGTAGAGAAGTTTCTGCAATACAGTTTTTTAATAAGATGTTCTACATGCAATTCATGAGCAATTGTCAGCACCTACCATCCTAAAAACCATGAAAATGCAATTCTTATTACTGTTTTAAAATTGACCTATCTCAAAAGAACAACTTTTAGGAAAGAAAAGGTATTTTTCAGGGGAACCCTCCCCTGTGAAGGGATCAAGCAGGAAATAAGAAATGAGTGTGATGTGGGGGGCCTCTAGAGAAATGCTCTTGACCTTACAGTGAAAGCATCTCTATTTTTGCCCACGAAAGGAGAGAAAAGTAGACCAAAGTCAACAAAAGTTCACATCTGAACTGGGAAGTTAAGAAGAGGGAAAAGCCAAGTATACTTCTATCCTTGTGCTCAGCTGTGGATGAAGATCCAAGTCCTTGGGGGGAAAACATGCTTCTGGATTGAATGATCCTGTCAAAATAAAACCAATTCAGACAATGTGAAGATTAGGTATAGTCTCCATTAAAGCCTCAGTTTTGCCACCTAATTCTATTCTCAGAAATCCCAACGCAGGTTGCCAGAACTTTACTTAACTGTTCATAAGGCTACACAGGAAAGCGTGCATGACAAGTGAATCTGTTCTAGGATTCATCTTAAATGGCTTTTCCCACCTTTCCTTTTTGCTTTATAAATAAATATTTAGCTTCATAATAGAGCCTGAGCCAAATAGTGCTGATGTCTTTGACAACAGCATGAGGGAAAATAATTTGTTCTCTTGATTCCTCTGTGTTCATATACAAAATTGGCATCAGCAAATTGCTATCCCTCATGAGTGTCTTAAATCTGGATTCTTTTCCTTATTTCCTGGTTGGATTATGTTCTTTTCCTACTAACTATAAATCAACAGGAATTTTCCCATTTTGCACTACCTTCAACTAATTAAATCTATTAATGGAATTAGTTTAACGGAGTTGACACAGCAACTATGAGCAAGTGTGAGATTTACGGCCTCAGCTTCTGCAAACCAGAAGATGAATTCTAAAGGATGCATATACTGATCAATAATAATAAAAACAAATCATAATCGGCCATTTGGGGAGAAAAAATGGATCACAAATGTGGAAAATAATTTGAACAATTTTCAAAAAAATACACTTGTAAAATTTCATTGAGCAAGAATGTGTATAATTAGATGTTGAGGCACCCATTTCTCTTGTCCATACAGCCAAAATAAAATCAGCACTTTGCCCTCAAAAAAAATCTAATGATGACACATTAGTGTCAGAAAAAAAGGAGGGTGGGGTAGGTGGGGAAACATAAATATTTAGAAGTTTTTTCCTGGAGGGGTTTGGGCAAGGGAAGATGTAACCACATCTTATTACTTTCAATAATATTTTCCCTAAACAAGACACGCAAAGTTTTTAAAAATAACTGCCTACATAAACAGCAGTTACACAAGCTGTAAAAACTGAAAATAATAAAAGAACCACCCTGGACCTATTTTCTACTCAGCATTTTTTATAGTATAATAAGTACAAATCTAAGTATATGTTTGTCTTTCTGCAGAGAACATAATGTTTTTGGCACAAGAATTTACTCTTGTAGAAATGGTAAAAAAAAATTTAGCTGTCAGAATCTTAGAAGAGCCGTTTCTTTCAGCAATAAAAAACTCTATTTTGAGGCTTCGTGAGTATTATTTGTGGTGGTATTTTTAGATTTTTTGGGTTTTGGTTTTTTTGGGTTTTTTTTTTTTTTTGCATTCTATAGTAGTAAAATTCACAGAAGAATGGTATTTATCTTCGGACCCATGAATATAAAAATGGAAAAGCTTTCATGTTCTAAAAGTCAATAATAATTTTTATTTCTAAAAGACACAAACCTATTAGGATTCCTGACAGAAATAACAATGCTATATTTACATCATTTGTTGATTACAGAAATGGGGGTTGGAAATGAAAACCTGTGCTCTGATCAAGAGAAGTTCAGGTCAGACTTGGCTTTGACCATCCAAGTCATTGAAATCTTCAAGGATGGAGATACCACTGTTCTTCTGGGTAATCCTTTCCTGTGCTGCCCTATCCCCTGGGTCAACAAAACAGAACAGAATTCTTGTAACATGATACAGAAGTTCCTGTGCTTGGGCTGCAACCATTGCATCATTAGCAAGCAAAACTTTGATGTTAACAACAAAGAAATGCATAAAAAAGACTGATAATATTGAATGAAGAGGCATGAGAGATTTTGAAAATTTCCTGTGGAGGGAAAAATTGTCCGTGGTGTTAGACAATTTCTATGTCAAAAGCAGATATTGTGCTCACTAACATTGTAATCAAGTGGATAAGGATTGAAAACTGCTTTCCAGAAATCATCAGAAAAGAAAATATTTGTGTAACTGTTTGCAGGCTTAATGAAACTTAAATTTAAAACTGATAGAAAATTGTTTGCTACTGCAAGGGTCCATCAGTAAAATGAAAGGGACACCTGCAGGGTAATATATGTCAGACTTAACCAAACCCATGCAGCATAAATTTAGAAGATCAAAAATTAAATAAGAAAAGAAAAAGGAAGTAGAAGGTCTATTGATAGACTAATGGCAACCACTGTGTTGCTATTTTTCTTGCACTATTGGAGGACAAATACTACAGTTCCATTTTAGATTCTTCTGAGTTTATGTTCAGATATTTAGTGTCCCATCTTCCTAAAAACATACACATATCCATAAAAAAGAACATCCAAAGGGTATGATTGTTTCCATTTACTGTTCTTTGGACAGCATTAGTCTTATTTTGCTATCACAGTTCCCATGGCAGTGCATCTGCCAACACACCAACTTTGGAGGAAACTCTATTGCTGCCATCAGCATGTAGCCCCTATTCAACAGAGCCATGGCAATCTATTGTCACAGTACATGTGAATATTTGTTTGTCTTTGCATTGTTTTTTGGTTGGTTGGTTTTCTGTGTTTTGCTGGGTTTTGAGGTTTTGTTTTGCTGTTGTTTTTTTCTTTATATTAAGAGACATTGTAGTAGATAATAGTTCTGATGCTACCTCAAATTTCAAAAACTTTAAAGAAAAGCTGAATCTGTGGATTTCTTATTGACTTGATAACGACCACCAAAATATTTTTAGGCTGAAATCATGTAGGGCAAAGAAGGCTGCACAATGTCTGCACAATCATCCAGTTAGTACAGTGCAAAGATTTTCTCCTCCTCTGAAAACTGGAGCTGCCTAAGAGTGTTTCTGATGTCCCTTTTGTTTTGTAACATTGGTAGAGCTAACTGTAAATTACTAATTATAGCAGGGTGATAATGTTCCTCAAAGCTTTTATTGTTTAGCTTTAAGGTCTCTTTGTTGAGTACAAAGTGAAGTGACACTAGATTCTTAGAGCTGATGGATTTGAAAAATGCAAATACGGCTGCAGAAGTTGCTGATACGTGGAGCAGAAAAGGCCAGAAGCCAGAATTTATGTTCAATGACAGTTCAGAGAAGCTATAAAAAATTTATTATAGTTTTGTTCTGCATGCACAGTGTATGACTGAATGACAAAGCTTTAGAATATGTCCTAAATTTGACATTTGAAGAGTCCAGAAAGGATATAACTCAATTGCCATGTTCAGCTCTGACCTAAAGCTTTCCTAGCAAAAATATATTATTAAGGAGAGTTCACTAATCTATGAGCTGCATAGAATAGATTGCGGTTCTTCAGCAGTTAGGAAAAATACTTATGAATGGATGTTGCAAGAAAAGTACAGGTTGATCAGAATTTATTCAGAATACATGATGGATAAAAAAATTAACAGATTATAAGCAATGGTGAATATATTCACTTTAGCCTTCTGGCATTTCTAACGTTCTACCAATAGCTGTATAAAGCACTTGACTGAAAAGCCTTTACTGTGGTTTAGTTATTTTAAATAACTAAAGTTAAATTAGTATATTTTCACCTCCAAATCACATGAGCTGCAACAGACCACACAGAAGGTCTATTTTATTACCAGTAATGGAAAGATGAAAATTTAATGCTTTGGAGTACAAAACACAATTTAAAACTTTAGGAAAAATAATCTCACTGAATTTATGATGACTACTGCAAAACTAGTCCCTATCCTTACAAATACAATGTTTCTCAATGAAAACTTTTTAAACTGTCAACCATCTACATATACACATGGAGCATTAGTTTGAGAAGCAACTCTTAGAAAGGACTGGAATCACAGGAGGATCTTCTGGAATTTACAAATTAGTACTCAAAGCCTAAGTGACAGGTGCTTTTTCATGAGTTGAAATATGAAAAATTGATCACCCTCATATGATAACATGATGCCATCTTCCTATTTGGTGGAAGAGGTCATTTGCCTTCCTGGAGCTGCAAAACTGTGATTTTCTCCACCCTGGAAAGTCCATTGATGTTTTGGTTAGTTTAGTATAATAAATTCTTCAAATAAATTCAAGATTTGGCTTAAACATTACCAAACATTACATGTCAGTGATGTAAACAAGCAACTGCTCTTAACTAACCATACATTCTTATTCTAGGTATGAATTCATAGGAGCCAACACATTAATCTGTGCTATCAAATATCCTCATCTAGTACTGTAAAACTCTCATACCTATTTGTTATTATGTGCTATTTATTGGTCATGGTCTGGTTAAAAATACTCTTAAAAGTCCAAAGTATTGCTGGCAGTTTTAAGAAGAAACAATTTCCAAAGAAGTGTGCAAGAAGGTTTGTTTATAAATATGAAATATATTTGGAACTATAGGTGGGAGTCTTTTTAATGTAGATTCAGGATGGAATGAAAAAGGGCCCGTGAGCCCATTTCCTTTCAATTTACACTCAAAGCCTACAGAACTATTTCATCCTTGTTCAGAGAAACAAAGGCCATCTTCTAATCTCTCACAAGTGGTCAACNTGTACTAAATAAGTGGAATGAATAAAACTTTCACTAAGCCTTATTTTAGTGGTATTAAATCTCATGTAAAAAAATTTAAACACATATATTTAAAATCAATACAGCTCCAAGTGAAAATTAAACACAAGATTAAGGTTTGTACNATTGGTCATGGTCTGGTTAAAAATACTCTTAAAAGTCCAAAGTATTGCTGGCAGTTTTAAGAAGAAACAATTTCCAAAGAAGTGTGCAAGAAGGTTTGTTTATAAATATGAAATATATTTGGAACTATAGGTGGGAGTCTTTTTAATGTAGATTCAGGATGGAATGAAAAAGGGCCCGTGAGCCCATTTCCTTTCAATTTACACTCAAAGCCTACAGAACTATTTCATCCTTGTTCAGAGAAACAAAGGCCATCTTCTAATCTCTCACAAGTGGTCAACACCTTCGCAGAACTGCTTGGTGAAGTTGGAAGGCATCTGCTTATCCTCCCATGTCTCACCGTCAGCAGCAGCTTCACAACATCTGTTTTGCTCTTTTCCCTTTGATTTCTTCTCATATCTTTGCCTATTTTAAATCCCCAGGGGATTGGTGCTTTAAGTCTTACCATCTGCTACTTAGCCATTAAAAAGGAATACAAGTAAATATTAAAGCCTGGCTGGAAAGCAAGTGTGTGTATANAATGTTTAATGTTTAATTACCTCAACTTTTGTCACTATATTCTAGTCTGACTCCAGGTCTCATTCTGTCTTTTTTATTTGAATTATAAGAAAGCTACTCTCAGAAATCTGAGAAAGGTAGTTATAGGCTGTCAAGTCACTTCATTTTCCCCCAGAAAAAAAAATGAAATAGATTGATCTTTTTAGTACAAAACATATTTTACAGACTGAATCATTCAGGTAGCTCTTTTTATCTGAAAATCTCTGTTGTTCATGATGCATTGCCACCAATAGCTACAATACTCTAATAATTATATCTCAAAGCTGTGCTCAGGTATATTATTATTTCTTACCATAATTTATACATTATTTTTGCTGTTAAATTCTTCCTTCATTGAACATATGGGTTTTTTGTATCTTTTCATAATTTAAAAACTTTTAATCATGAACATCTATCAAAATTAAAATTTCCCACCTCATAACCTCTAGTTTGAAAATTATTTTTCTGCATTTTCTGACAATGATTTGTACCATGATTTCCCTTCTTTTATTTTACTGTTTTTCTTATTCCCTATCTTAATTGGTATGTTGTCCTGTTTTAAATAACAGCAATGGAACTGTTTGGGGAGACAGTATAAAGACCTGTTTAACAGTCCATCATTATTGATCAATTATTGGTTTTATTAATAAAGGGTGTCCACATTTTCTCACACAGTTTTGTACACAAGTATTCTCAGTATTTTAATTATAAACATCATATTTCCTAACAGATAACATTTTATGCAAAATAATATGACATATTATTTAGGAAAAATCCAAATGTATATTTTACCCTAGTCTTAAAAAAGTTATTTATTGCATTTTGGTGAACTCCATGTGAAGAAAGCAGAATCTAAATGTGTACTTTGTCAATTTTAGAAATTTTATTGCTTATGGATTATTTTCCTACTTAGCTATCACTTGAGCAAGCCAAGAGATTAGTAAACCATCTTCTCATATGGGAAGAATTTCTTTACTGTATTAAGTATATGCATAAGATAAATTTTAATTTTTGTATATTAGCTTCATGTAATTGTTGCATAACTAAAATGCATTTGCATTAAGATCTTAGAATTATAATACAACATTTTTTTGTCAGTTTATGGCTTTTTGAAACAGATCTATGTCATGTGAAAAATTTAACAGCCAGTACCAATAATTATTCAATTTACAACAACATTTAAATAAAGTACTCATGAAAGGTCATGCATACTTCAGAGTACCTCATTAATTTTGCCAATATTATTTCAAAATGTATTGGGCATAAAGACATGGAAAAACCTTCTTATTGAAAAATTGATGACAAAATCTTTTCAGCTTGTTTCTGAGATAGTGATAACAGTCAGTCAGATGATGGTTCAACCTATAAAACCTTGAGATTTTAATTGTCCTGGTATGGTTGACATTATTGCTCTTATATGCACCTCCTTACAATGCTTATATTGTCAGTTTAAGTTGTTTCTTGCTTGCATCACATTTGGGCCTGTATAATCCAACAGAGATAAACCTCATATTTGTATGTAAAATTTAAACTATTTCAAGACAATTTAATATAGAAGTATAATATCAGAGTGCAAATAAATATTCACTGAAAAAAAAAGTGATTACCTTCAAACATAAATGGTGAAGTCCTTTATTTGGAAACTAAAGGATTGTCTCTACATAAAACTAATTGTCTTGCACTCCATCCATGCCTCCATCTTCAGCAATTTTAACACTGCACTGAGTTATCAGCCAGTAGATATTAAGACTATTTTGTTATGTTTAGCTTTTATGTGTTGGCAGTCTGTTTTTTACAGCTTTTTAAACAGATGGTTTTTATATCAGTAAAGCTTAACAAGACACAGAGCAAACAAAAATAAAACCCTCACTATCAATATTGCTTTTCATTGCCCAGTTGCTGCCAACTAAGATATATTGAACCTATCTCTCTTTAAAAAGCCAACAAAAAGATGCAGTTTCACAATTCCTGGGTGTATTCTTATCAATTTACAAGACTGAAAATTCTGGGAGTGAGCTTGTGAACTGTGCAGTTACAGATTTCAGTCATGAACATTTACTGTAAGAATTAATGGAAAAGTGACTATTGGCCTGATCTGCTGCCAGATTTGACTTCTGCTATTTCGTGAATACCAATGGGAATTTCCGCTCATGAGATCAAACAGACCTTTTATTTTTAGGCTGTTACAGCAGATTTCAGAGCACACATTATATGTGCATTCTGTGATATGCCAGGTACCAGTAGTGAGGGATAATTATCTCTCTATTCATAATTCCAGAAGCCATGATTTTAAATAGTTTTTCAGGACTACAATATAACTACATTTTTTTTTTTTTTTTTTGGTTTAGTTCCCTAAAGAAGTAAGTTTGGGTAATGCTTAAAATGCAGTCTTACATCCAAAAATATGCATTACACTTCTCAGGTTAATCTAATAGATCACACAATCCTCTTACACTGAAAAATAATCAACTCACAGTAAGATACCTTGTCTAACTTTGAAGGTCCAGATGATATTAGTTAAGCAACTCTTTTGAAAACCTATCTGTTCTTTTGTCTCTTTCCACCTAGATAATGACAAAATAATTTAGAACAAAAAGAAAAAAATTGAGAAACATCAGTTCAATATTTTAGTGAAAATCCTTAAGCACCGATGGAGAAAAGAAACACACTTACCCAAGATTGTTTAGTATCAAACAGCATTGAGATAAAGAAGTAGATCCTTTGCTTCTATGGTTTGGTAAAATTGTAATGCATGTTAGAAAGGATGTTCTGTCAGACTATAAGTGACCTAAAATACATATTGCTTAACAATATCTATTGATAGGTGGATGTGGGATAGCATGATGAACACATGTATCACAGCAAAACTCATGCTTACAATTCATCTGCAGAAGTCCTTTCACCTGATTAACTGATAAAGAATCTTCCTCTAAGTTTAACATTAACACTTTCAAAGTTACTCCTTATAACTCTTCGAAGATCACCTTGTAAGTCTTGGGGACTTTGTGAAATATTTCCCAAGTTCTAAACATAGCTGCCAGTCAACAGTCATACACTTGCATTTGACACAGATATAACTAAAAAAAGTCGTCCAAAGTCTCGGCGGAGCCACTCTAGATTTACACTAACATTCCTGAGATTCGCAGGAGTTTGCATCTTTTCCTAAGTCTTAAAAAAACATCAAAGACTTAATTTGCAGCCTCTAATTTGGGAACTGCTCAGGGAAATCAGATGATCTAGTCACAATATGGCAAAGAGGGAAAACAGAGGGACTCAGGGCCCCGTTACCAGGCACGCAGGACAGCTATTCCCGTCCTCTCCGCGTGCCGCGGCAGTGCTTGCCTGGGACCTTGAGAAGTAGGCCAGTTTCTGTGCACACAGAGACTCAGCAGAGCTCTAACTAGCACAGCCTTTCATTCAAGAAGTCAGCTTCAAAACTTCATTTAAAATTATCAGGGGCACATTATCTGGGAACACAAGAAGAAGCAATTATTGGTTTAATTAGCCCGCATTCACCGCGTTGTGCTCCTTCTCTTTGTTGGATTGCCAGGCAATTTTGTAAAATCATTAAGCAAGGGAACTATAATTCCACGATGACCTAATCTGCAGCTCCATCCTATCACACTGGAATATTTTAAAGTTATTTATGACTGTCCTCAATAAAAGCTAAGTCCATTGGGCAAGAAGCACTTTGGGTCCTCAAAATTCCAAACGGCTTCCCTTACTGAAATGTTTTTTGCTGCTTTCAGTCATCTGTTCTTTTCTACACTTGAAAGAGGAGATTTGCTGTGAAAATAATTGAATGTTACTATGGAAATGCACAGGACACATGAAAAAATATTTTTCTGTCCCAGGGAAAAAAAACTAAAACATAAACATTTCATTTTCATCATAACCTTTGATAAAGTAGGCATGAAGAAAGATTCAAAACAGTGTAAAACAAACTCAAAACATATGACATAGGTCTTTTTCCTGAGAAGGAAATTGAGTAAATAACATTGTTTTTACACAAAATCTCTCAGATTTTGACAGTAGGAGAGATTTAGGAATGCAATTCATGACATTTTATTATTTTTTATGTCATGTTTTCATCACCATCATCTTATGAGTTTATGTTCTCTCACAGCACCTTTGACACAGAAGACTAAAAGAGAGATCAGATTTATAAACTATGTATCTTCATAACTCTTAAGCAGTAATTTAGTGTAGTATCATTGTCTCCAAAAATACAAAGCTTCACCAAAGAGCATGCAAGAAGATTGCATATGAAACACTTGGAATAAATTAAAAGTTGAAAATATCAGTTTATAACCACATATGAAGAAACCATTTGCCTAATTAAATTGTTTCACTAGGCTAAAATAAATCTGTGTAAAAAGCTGAAATTTCTACATATGCTTGGCTAAACTTAAAACTGATTAGTACAAAAGAAATGGCATTTTTCATTCCAAAAGAACTTTTCTAAGAACACTTTTCTAAGCCTTATCTATTTTATGAGTGAGACACATTAAAAATTCTTTAAGAATTTTTTAATTTAAATTTAAGAGTTATGTATAATATAACACAGAAATGCAATTGATTGTTGTAATTTTGTGTAAATTGAACAAACACAATTTTTACATCATTAGAGAAACAGAATAACATGACCAGAGCACTGCACTTTACTACTGCTGTCAGCATGTTGACCTGTAGCAAGTACACAGAACAATTAAATATATCACCTAATCCTGATACAACAGTGTCAGAATTTTAAACAGTTTCTGAATACAAGAAGGCACAAAGTCATGAAAAGCAGAAAGGAAAAGGGTATGGGTATGTCTGAAACTACTAACTATTCCCAACTATGGAATTATTTAAACTTAAAAAAATCTGGTTTGAGGTACTTACATCTGCTGTAGATAAAAGATAAAGTCTTCATAAATGTGCTTAATGAATTAAGTACAACCTATTCTCTCCATTAAATTTTACCTATTGCACTTCTGGACACACAAATGCATTGTTATGTTTACACTTTACACTGAAACACTGAAAATATGTTCTTTAATACATGGTCCTTAGTCTTATATTGCTCAATTTTAGCCTGGGAAATTAAATGAACATTTAGTTTAGACTCTCATAATGACTTACACTTGAGTGTGATACGTGGCACTATATAATGCAATCAAAGAAAACTGCAGTCCATTAAATTCCCAATAAAACAACAATAAATAGTTACAAGTCACAGACCTCACCATTGCAAGAACAAAAGAGAAATGAGGCACTAAAGCCATCAAATGTCACATAAGAATCTTGGTCAGAGCAAGAATTTTAATATACTCCTCTCTGACACTTAGAGAGTAAGGAAAAGGAAACTATAAAAGTAACCATGTATGGTTGTAGTAACTGCATATGTGTTCATATGCAGAATTCTAAGGCTCTTTAAATACACCTGAAAGAAGCTAATTCATGCTTTCAAAAGCTGTACCAGAGTGAAATGGAAGAAGAAATCATAAACAAGAGGAGCTCCTTAGAGAGAGGTGGGGAAATGACAGAATATGACAAGTAATGCCCAAATGTGGAAAAGATTAACTGCCAGCATTGCATAAAATACTGGAAAGGTTCTGGGAGAAAGACTGCAAACCAGGACTCTCCATTAATATTGAAACCGTCCTTTTCAGACCTTTCAGACACCTGGCTCACAGGTTCATTGTTCTAGCTCTTTCTTCTCAATAGCTCTGTCTACCTATACTATATTTGATGATCATGGTCAGTTCAGCTGTAAGTTTACCAGTGCAAGAGGCTTATTTGCTTTTTAATCGGTTCAGGTGTTCCTGCACTGCAGTTTGGCAGTCTTGGACTTGAACTTTACAATTATTTCACTCTCCTTTTACCTTGCCCTGCAAACTCCTGCAAACTCTGTGTATCTCAGATGACTTTTTGAACTCTGCACTAACCTCTCTTTTTTATCTCTCCAAAGAAGCTGTGGCAAAGAGTAACTTAAATCAGCTGACCTGCATTTCTATGTGTTGAAATTTGGGTGATCCAACTTTTATCCCTCTTGTCATGGGATTGTGTGCTCTTCACAGTTGCAAGGACATTTGCATTTTCCCCAGACAATAGAGGGCATAGCTTATTATAATTTGACTTCTTTACCTTTCATTGGGTACATTATTTCTGGAGGAAAGGATAACATCTCTGGGTAAGATCTTAGTGCCTTGCACCCTCAAATCAATGGGGTTGGCTGTTTCCTCGTGAGTGGCTTTCAGTGATGCCCTATCCATGTACCACTTCAAGCACTCATTTTGGTGCTAATGGGCCAGCAATTATCTTTTGAAGCTCAGCCACTCTTGATGGCCACCACTCACAGGAAACCAGTTTGCTGGGAGCAGGCACACCAAGGAAGCTGTGCAAGAGGTGAATTCTCAGTGTTGTGTTTAAGGCTGTGTTTGACCATGATCTCAAGAAATCAGTGAGACCTGATGTCACAGTCATGCATACACTAGCCTTTAATTTTCAGTAATTTAAATAGCATAAAGACAATTCTTAATGTTAAAATCAGTAACCTGATTTTTTAAAAAGAAATATTTCCCATGGTTTAAGAGGACTGAATTAATGATTTAAATTGACTGCTTGCACAGATGACTTTTAGATAAAGCCTACTAAGAAGCATATTATTTCCATGCATGGCAATTTACATGTGAAATTTCCATTAATGATAATGGCAGTGGCACGTATGAGTCTCCCATTCCCTTTAACGTTAATTGCAGTCATCTGTGTAAGTACTTGGATTTTTCAATGACATTATACCCGTGGCTCTACAAAGTCAGAAGGCATCACAGCCTGGAGAGGATAAACATTAAACACTGTCATTACTGGTGGCAGGTAATAACTAAAATCTGTGTCTGCACCATTGTTGAAATATAGCATCACATAAATTTGAAAAAATACTAACGAAATACGTTTGCCTAATTTACCAGGCTCTTAAAATAAAACTAGCTGACAGAATTCTGAATTAAGCTGATTATAATTTTAAGCATGCTCTGCTAATACTTTGAAAGTTACTAATTTACCATTTATTTGAATAGGTCTGTAGAATCCATTTTAGACTTTTCTAAGACTTCAAGAGGTAATGTTGGATTTCTTGTAGTATGAGTTTTTGTGTGAACTTTCAGGGCAGCTGTTGAAAACTATAAGTGAACCAACAGAGCAACTCCCAGGATTTTTAAAAGAATTCAAGTAGGTTTCATGTTAGATGCCAAGAGATTGACCAGAAACAACCTCAAGCAAATTTTAGTTGAGCAAAGGCATTTAAACTGAATTTCAGATATTTCTGTTAATTTATCAAAACTTGTAGTTGTCAAATCACCCCTTATTAAAAATCACAAAAAGACATTTAATAGAAAATAGATCAAAATTTCACTTGATATCTTTACATAAGTACTATATGAAATCTGTTTTTTATTTAGCAGTCATTTTGCATTATATTAATTTTGCATCAGATAAGGAAGCACTACCTGATTATGATATGAACAGTAACAAGAATTTATCGGTTCTCATTCAGTGTTTGACAGCCAAGAGGTCTCATCTTATTCAAGTTTCCAGGAATAAACAGTGGGGGCAGAGTGCTTTCACAGTGCAGCTATGAATTAAAAACAAATAATTTTCTTGCAAAAACACAGAAACAACAACAAA
>VZTR01007944.1:16628-29955 GCA_013400775.1 Chaetops frenatus | reverse complement strand
TCAGCCTTTTCCTCATCCTTAGCCTTTTCCTCATCTATATTCCCACCCTTCTCCAATAAAGAATGGAGGTTCTCCTTGCCACTCCAAGATGTGTTAAGATCACGGAAGGACTTTGCCCACCATGGGCAAAGAAGCAACTGCTCATCTGTGATGACTGAGGCTCCCCCTCCTTGAACATGCCTCTGTGAAACTTGGGCTGTGAGTTAACCCACCTGAGAGGAACTTGAGATAAGATTGTCTGGGTGTTACCTCAGACCAGCAGGAGGAAAACATAGCAGAAGAATGCTGATACTGGACACAAAGGATCCACACAGAAGGCCAACTCAGCAACTGTGCTTAAAATCATCTCTGTAGCCAATGAGCATTAATTCTTTTGTTTGCTAAAATGTATAAATTGTGAAAAGTTTTGAACACCTTGGGAACCACACCAGCAAGAAGACCAGGGTGAAGAAAGATGCAACAGGATGCTCTCTGGATCCAAGTGTGGTGATAGCTTTCTATTTAAACTGTCTTACCCTTTCTCTCACTCTGGCTCTCCTCTCTTTCCTATTTCTATCTGTCTCTCTACCTCATGTTTACTGTTAAATAAAATCCATACTACTGACTTTGGCACACGGGGTTGTCTGCACCTTAATTCAGGTAGAGGCATCTGTCAGTAATTGGATCATAACAGATGTGCTGACACAACAGACTACTGCTGTGAGAGGCTGAGATGTGCAGCTGATCCTTGGCCCAGGGATTGACACTGGAGAAGGAAGGTACAGCTCTTATATTCCCTGGAGTGTTTGGGCATTGGTGTTACCTCCCACTCCTATGTGGAAGAGAGCAACCAAGATTCATGGATGTTCACAGATGAAAAAAAAAAAAAAAAAGGCAAAAAAAGGGTCAAAAAACCACCAAAATTTTTATTAACAAAGTATACACTCAGTGTGGCAATTGGTATATGTTTTGCCACTATCTTCTAAGATAGTAAGATAGCAAAAGATATAAAAGAATAAAAGGAAAGAGAGAAGAAGAAGGGAAAGAGAAATCAGGTAGGAGAGGAAAGAAGATCACAGTCCTGGGTCTAGCATTGATCCAGCCAACAGGTGTCCAGGGTCCCGAGAGTGTGCCACCCAGCCTCTGTGGTGGTACATTTTTATAGGTAAGTTTTCCCCATTCTAGGATTAAGGTCCTCACTCTTCATACAAATGAGTTAGCATGTGCAGCCCAGTATTCTAGACCTTTCTGGAAATGGGCTGGGGGGCTTTGAGGGTTTTTTGGTGGTCTTGATTCTCCCTCTATTGGTCTTGCTCACTCCTTGACCCCACTCCTTCACTTAAGCTATCCTTTATATTGTATGGTCACCATGGACTGGAACAAGAAATTCAGCTCCAGAATGGTGCTGCCTTACCTTCATATAGCTTCCCTTTCCAGGCTCTTCCTGTTATAACTTGCCTGCTTGATGGCTGTTGGTGTTTGGAGCATAGCAATGCATTAACTCTTTACTGCTTAGATTTCTGCATTGGTCAAAAAACCCAGTTACTCTCTGACAGGGACAAAAATCACCCTTGGGGCACAGAGGAGAGTGAAGGACTTCACATTTTTAATGACAGGGAAATATCTGCACCCTTTTTTCCCTGTCTCTTGTTTTCCTAATATTGTGTTTTGTACACTTGTTGTTGCAGGCCTAAGGTGCCAGATGCTACTTTTCTGCTGTAGATGTATCAATATCTGTAGGGAAGGCATTGATCTGTACAGAAGGGAGTGTGAAGAGATCCCTGAGTTCAGGGCTGATTGGGCAATGATCAAGCCAGCAGGATTTTATAGAATTTGGATGCAGAGTATTCTCAAGGCAGAAAATACAGGTGTCTTTTTTTTTTTTTTTTTTTTGCTTACAATTAAAAATTTAATTCAGTTTAATGAAATTCAAATGAATGTAACTCAGAAGGAAAGGGTTGTGCTCCACTATAGCCTGAACTGCAGCTGAACATCTCCATTCTGCTGTTCAAAACAATTTTTCCTTTAGGAACAGCAAGATGTCCTTCAGCAGATTAAAGAATTGCAGCAGCTTGTCTCGTGGAAATGGACAGGGTTGCATTGGTCTTGGAGGTAACGTCTGCAGAGGGGCCGAGGAGGAGGTTGGCACTGGCCCTGGAGTAACTGCTGGTACCGGCCTTATTCCTATCTTACTCCGGATCCAGTTGTAGTAGTACGTCGTGGAGCTGGAGACTGCAGTCCGTTTAGGTCTGGCACAGCCCACTCCCCAGCTGGTCACACCAATTTGCCAGAAGAAGTCAGCACGCTTATCTTGGCAGACAAGAGGCCCCCCGCTGTCACCCTGAAGCAGAGCAGAGAGGATTAAGGTGCTTTTGGGTGCCCCTGTCAGCAGTCAGAGTTGGGTCCTTTACTGTCCTAGCCCCTGCCAGAAATGGATTCCTGGCAGAGCAAAGCTCTGCTCAAGTGCTGGAGCATGCAGAACCTTGACACCCCTGGGGAACAGGTTGGGGGCCTGTAAGGTGGTGCTCCCTGTCTCCCCTGTGCATGGATGTTTCAGGGTTGGCATCTGGACCTCACTGAGCCAGGACCCACGGATGGGAAAGGGGGTGGAAGCTCTGGTGGCGGTGTGGAGCTGGGGCTGGCAGGGCAGCTGGCCAGGGATAGCATGAGCTGGGCTGTGCTTGGTTGCTGTGCTGGGACTGCCCATGCTGCTGGAGGCTAGGGGATTCAAAGCACGCTCCTACCTGGCAGGTGCCAACGCCGCCCTGCCCCGCACACACGTGGAAGTCGTAGACATACCCGTGCAGCCACTCGCTACTGTTGCAGAGCTTGTTATTGACCACTTGGACCTTGGCCTGCTGCAGGACATCTCTACCTGAAGCTGTGAGCAGAGAAAGGATTGAGCTCCCAGCAGCTCTTTGCCCATTCTCCTGGCCTGCCTGTGAGCTGAAGTCCTTCCCTAGGGCTTAGCTCTCCCTCTAAAAAGGTGTTGCAGTGCTGTGTCACTGCTGTCTGGTGTTGGGTAGCAGGCCAGGCCCATCTCACCAGAGGCATATGTCCCACAGCCCAACTCCTACTTTGGCCTCTGCTGTCAGGAAGCCCCAGCCGTCTGAGGGCACAGGTCCTTCATGGGAACTCACATTTTACAATCCTGTCACCCCAGCCAGCAACGTAACAGTTCTTCAGCTCTGACACTTTCACTGAGGGACTAGGCAGGCAGGCGGTCTGAATGGAGGAGCTGCACTGGACTGGCCGATCCAATTCCAGCAGGGCGATGTCGTTATACTCAACTTTAGGAACATATTTTTCGTGCATGATCAGCCGCTTAATCCGGCGCACTTCCACCCCAGGGCCTGACTGGCCCAATGAGGTGGCTCCAAGCACGATGGCCCACTCACTGATGGGACTGAAAGGCAGATGGAGAGAGGGGTGAGAGAGAATAAAATCATGTGTTGTGACAGCCCAGCACTTCTCTGCCTTCTTCCTGAGGCAGAGAGGAAAATAGCACTAGAGAGAGTTAAAGTAGGCTCAAGATATATTAAGCTGGAGGCTGCTAGGAAGCACTGGCATGAGCCCAGACTTCTCCCTGAGCAGTCTTTTAGCTGGCTCTGCAATGTCCTGGCACTAGGCACACTGCAAGGAAATGGGATGGGAATAGCATGTGCTGGTGGTGTGGGGATATCCCCGTGCCCAGGTCCTCCTTACTTTGTGATGTTGATAAAGCAGTGGGCAGCTGTGAGGAGCCACTGTGCGCTGATGAGGGTCCCTCCACAGACATGCACAGATACTGGTGGTTCCCAGAAGCAACGGATGCTGGCAATCCCAGCCCAGGCCCCAGACCCTGGCATGACATCTGTGCCACCCACAACGCGTGATGAGCCGAAGGTAGTACCCATGGGCCGGAGCCCACAGGTTCCTCTGTAAGCAGAAAGTCGTTACTGTCCTGTGTGAAGGCTTGTTGCTGTCCAGGCTGAGGGTGAGCCAGCTTCCCTCCCCACAAGGCACTGCTTGCAAAGCCAGCAGGGCCAGGGAGCTGCTTGGGGCGTGCATCTGTCTGCCCATTTCTGCTTTAGCCCTGTAGACAAGTTGTGCCAGCAGCCTGGGCGCTGGTGATAAACTGGACTCCCGCCCAGGGTTTTGGAAGCTGTGGTATGGCCACAGATGGCTAGCAGGCATCCACAGGGAACCTCCAAGCCTTGCCTGTGTCCCCCCTCAGAGCCTGGGGCTACTTACCCACAGGCGCCATGTGCGGGCCCGCACAAAGCCAGTAGGATGAGGATGCACAACAAAATCATCGCTGTCAGAGATCCAAGTCAGCTGCAAGGAGCAAGGGCTTGTCACCTCCACTGCAGCTGCCAACGTAGTGCCCACAGCACTTGCATTGCTGCAGTGCCCTTGGCCCTGGGGCTGATGTCACAGAGGGACTGGTTCTGTGTTCTGGGCATGGTGCTGGCCTCTGGAGGCGGGGGGGAAAGGCAACATAGAGTCAGNTGCCCACAGCACTTGCATTGCTGCAGTGCCCTTGGCCCTGGGGCTGATGTCACAGAGGGACTGGTTCTGTGTTCTGGGCATGGTGCTGGCCTCTGGAGGCGGGGGGGAAAGGCAACATAGAGTCAGAGAACCACAGAAAGGTCTGGATTGGAAGGTACCTTAAGGACCGACTAGTTTCAAACCCCAGCCATGCACATGGACACCTTCCACTGCACCAGGCTGCTCGGAGTCCCATCCAAGCTGGCCTCAAATAGTAAAAGGGATGGGGCACCCACAGCTTCTCTGGGCAACCTGTGCCAGTACTATGCCAATGATACAAAGCTTTGCTTGTAATCAAAAACTCCTACAGAATTTGCATCAACAACAATTAAAAGCAACACACATTCTGATTTTTGAAAACAATTTGTGACACTGTTTTAATTTGCTCTGCTTGAGAAAGAAAAATCAACTAAATAAATGTAACTGTCTCAAAGCCTAAGCTCTTTTGGTGTTGTTTAGAAACTAAGAACTCTAATTAACAGTAATTTTCTTTCTATGGAAGAAGCCAGAACCCCTTTACTGTTGAGCCTGTTTATTCAGTTGCTTCCATTGGACTGCTAACAGCAGTTGAGAGGTATTTTGAGAGGTACTGCAGAGGCTGTACATTGGACTTCCATTTCAGTTACTGCCAACAAGTTCCTCTCTTTGATGACCAAATTCCAATTTTCTTAGCTTTCCTTTGATGAAGTTCAAGGAGGACCAAGGACATGGAAGGTTCCTGCCCAGACATCGACGGACCCGTTTCAAGTTCCCTGGTGTGCTGTACAGCACCCACACAGAAGGGTCAGATGTAAGCAGCATTAAGACACTGCATTTCCAGCTGCTGTCCCACAGGCCCAGAAGCCCCTAGGACCTGGGTTCCTTTATTCCACTGCACCCTTGTCCTCCTCTCTGAGAGGGCACAGTGCTGGCCCTTTGGAGGAGCCCTTTCCCTTTGTGCCCGACTTTGTCTGCCCACAGCTGCATGTTGCAGCTGCCAGCTCAGGGAGGCCTTGCCCCACCAGGATGATGAGTGGGACTGCAAACATGGTTATCTGTACTAACAGGCCACTTAATTTCTACAGCAACCGAGTCACTGTCAGACATTGCGCATATGTGGAGGAGGAGCGTGAGCAGGGCAGGCCTTTGCCACTGAGGCTGCCTTTGGATCAGCAGGCATTGCTCCAGAAGGAAAGGGCTGTGGTCCACTGCAGCCTCAATTGCAGCCAATTAATCCTCCCCTAGCATGCCTTAGACTCCAGGCTGCTGGCCTTCAAGCTGCAGTTGGACTTGAGTGAGAGATGTGGCTGGGTTTTTGCTTCTTTGAACTCCGTAAACCTGGTAATCCCCTTCCCCTGCTGCCGGGGGGGAGAAGATAATCAAAAACATTTATTTCAGTTTGTTGCTGTAGTTCCTTGGCTTTTAAGGCAGAAATGCTCTTCATGCAGTGCCAGCAGTGGTATTTTGGGTGAAGTGGGCATGAGCTCTAGACCTTTGGCTTTTGCAAAGGGAAGAAGAAGAAAAGAGAAAAAAAGAGGAAAAAGAAGAAAAAATACATAAAAAGACAAACAAAAAAAAANAAAAAAAGAGATTTTTGGACAGAAAAAAAAAAAAAGGATAAAAAGAGGATAGATGTTCTCCCTGGAAAGTGTGTTTGCACTAATGGAAGCTTGAACCTTGTGTGGCTGAAGTTTCACCCTTGCAGGTTCTTGAGGGCCTTTGTTTTTGATGGCCACATCCTGTGACCAAGTGTGATCTAGGGAGGCCTGCAGGTGTCATGTTTGGACACTGAAAATTGCTGTGGTCAAAACTGCAGGTTTTTGGTTTTGCTTTGGTTTGATATTTCCCCCAGTTTGGAAATTCCCCCTACCCTCCTGCCCCGACCTTTTTTCCCCCCTTAGGAAGTGCAGGAAGAAGGCAGGGGATTTATTTTTGGCCTGAAACTCTCAGCCTCTCCCTCTGTAATAAATGCTTTCAGGTTCCCACTGCATACAATATAGGTGATATTGCAGGCTCTTTTTGTATGGGTATGGGAAAAACTACAAGCCTGTGTTTTTAGAACTGTGCCTGGAGGAGAAGGCATGCCGAGGTGTGATGGTTATGGATTTGCATGGATGCAGGGGTGGATGATGCCTGGGAGGACATAAGGGAACAACATCCAGCACCAGCTTGTGCTTTCCCGCTGCTATACAGGATGAAGAGGCAGCAACTAACAAGGGAATGATGAGCAATGCTGTCAATATTCAGTATGAGAAGTTGGAAGGGGAGTCTGCTGAGATCCTGGTAGAAGGGCCACCACTACTGTGCTCTTGTCCATTGCACACAGTCCCTGTGCCTGTTGCACAGTACAGCAAAATGTGCTGTGATACTACATGAACAAACACAGTTACCTCCACAGGCTTTTAAAAATATTACAGCTTTTAAACCAAGGGGGAAAGCCTCCCCAGAGGCTCTGGTGTGAGCCTTCACCACAGGGCTGGATTATGCAGTTTGGTTTCTCACAGAGGCTGCTCCTAACTTGGAGAGGTCAGAAGATGGCTGCAGACACTGGTCTGTGATTTTGGTTTTTTGTTCTTGAGTTCATTATCTGGAGACTGATTTGATCTTGTCACCTTGTGCCATGCAAAGATTTTAAAAAACAAACCTGCTGCATCATAGACAAATCTGAATTGTCCAGCCAAAGCTGAAATTTGGGAAGAGGTTTCATAATTTCAGGAACACTTGTTGCCAGGACTTGTTGCAAAGCTGGAGCAAAATTGACTTGGAAGAAAGGACAGGTCTGCACCACTGAGGATTACAGTGAAAACGAAATCAAGAGAAGTTGGCATTTCCTCCTTGGATGGATGCACTGATTTAACTGTGGTTTCTCCATCACCTGTCTCCTCAATATAAAGAGCAAATGGCACTTCTTTGCAGACCTCTGAATCCTGTGCAAGGGTGTGCAGATACCACTGGTCAGGCACAGCCACTGGCATGATGAACCCCGTAACTGAAAGCATCAGAAAGAGGAAGACTTTGCTCTGACAGAGCAGGACCACAACAGTAACAATCCACATCACTAATCTCCTTGGGGCTATGTGGGCACTACGTGAAGTCTTCTGCAAGGCAGGTCCATGTGGCTAGTTGTTCTTCTGAAGGAAAGTGGCATTGTTTTAGCAAATGACCTTTTTTCCAAACTTTTTTTCAATTTAAGGCAGTTTAAATTTGCATAATTTAGCTAAACACATGTTCCTTAGCGGGATCCTGCCTTTAAAAAGGGAAGTGCAGGGGAAGAATGCTGAGGTGAAATAGATGTTTCTCCTCTGTGGCTCTGGGCAAGCCTGCACAGACTTAGGGGTAAGGGCCTAGCCCAACAATAATGGTTGAACTGGTACCCATCTGATGCCCACTTTGCATGTGAGCATGACAGCCACTGTAATAGGTTGAAACTTCATCTTCTATCCCCAGACATCCCATCCTAGTGGGTACAGTTCACCCCCAGGACGAAGTAGGATGAACAGCACATCCCTCATGACCTGCTCTCTGAGCTGGACAAGATCTGTAGGAAAGAGCCTGAAGATGCTGAGTGAAAAGAAATGGCAAGGTAAATCCCTGCTGGCAGCTGCAATGGGAGGGCAGTGCCCATGCTGGTAGTACCCTTGGGCTCTGCTTTCTGCTCTCTGGTACACAAAGCTTCTGCAGCTGCAGGTGGTGATGTGAGCAGCCTTCTCCTCTTGCCACCCCAGAGGTTTAGCAACGGGGTTTGGAGATCTGGAGTTGAAGAGGAGACACAAGACAGTATCAAATGCAGGAACAAGCCCTGTGTGGCCACTCTGTCCTTGCACAGCCTCTGAGCTGAGGAGCTACACCACCAGTGAAAGGATGCTGCTACTGCTAGACAACTGTGCTAACAGCATCAAAGACATTGAAGGTAATGTGGGAGCCACATCCCTCTGGGAGTGGCCAAGCTTGGTTTGTCACAGTGCCCTTCATTCCCAAATCAATCCTGCCCCAATGATGCATCCTTTTTCAGAAGTCTCACTGAATCTTCTTTTTTCTGTAGTCATCCCTCTAGCATTGCTAAAGCTGGCTCATTAAGTCAGTTCCTAAGGCATCCAAGGAAATATTTGCTTACTTTACTTCAGTCTATCACTCTGCATTTTGTACAGCCCCTAGTACTTGGTAGTCTCATTTACTAAGTACTACTTAGTTATACTAAATACTCCATAATCTTGCATTACCTGGGTTAGCTTCAACAGTTTAAGTTTTTGTCCTGCACCTATGGGTAAGCTTAACTAGCCATACTCATACAACTCCTAACCAGAATTCAGCTAATGGGATATCCAACTCTCTCTGGCTCTCAGGGTGGAGTGGCAGTCCTTACCCTTGGAGGTTTTTTCACAGCCCTCCTAACACTGGGTTTCTGCTCTCTGTCTTGCACTGACACCTCACCCTTTCCCTGACCCTTACCCCTAAGCCCATGTCCAACATGAGCCTTGCCAGCAAAGGCTGTCTGCTTGCACCAGGTCTTAGCCATGTCAGTCTTCATCAATTCCCAACAGACTCAAAAAAGGGAAAACTGTATTTAAGCATTTCTCATGGTAGGAGGAATTGACTGCAGTACAACTTATTAATAGGGCGAGAGACTCCCTCAGAAGTCTCACAGACTTCTGTGAAGAACAGAAAAACAATTTAAAAACCTCTACAATGGACATAACAAAAGTATGCATATACAACAAATGACAAAATGAAAAAAACCTCCCCAACTTTCCAGATTTTCTTGGTACGCTTTTCTGTCTAAAACTCAGCTCCATGTTATTGCTTCATAGTTGTCACTTAAGCATTTTAACAGAATAGTAAATTTTTAAAATTCCAGTGCAGAAATCAGGAGGAAGATGGGATCTTCTTCCACAGTTTTGATTTTATATTTTTCAAGAGTCAATACTGTGGCCCGGGATGAAATAAAACAGATGTGAGGGGACAGCAAGGACAGAAAAGTGGAAATTTACTACTGACTTCTCATTTAATTTAAGAAATGACTAGGAAGATGGCATATATATGTATATATATGTATACACATACACACATTTATATAAATATTCAAGGATGGAAATAGCATTTCTGTAGAATTTCAAAGATTTCAAATAAAGGAGGAATAACACATGACAGCATAAAAACTCCAAGAATATACTTAATTGCAGTTCTCATTCCATAATTTAACAACAGTTCTAAATCTGCTTGCAGGAATCCACAAAAGATACACTGGTATCTACTGGTAGTGAAACAGAAAGATANTTTGTGAGTAAACAAACAATGGAAGACCATAAGTTTACAAAAATGAAGTGACTGACATGTCTATAAACTGCAAACCGTCTGCAACAAGTGGTGAGATTGAAAGTCAAAAGGACAAAAATCAGTAGTCAAACGGATGAACCAACTTGAAAAAATACCATTTTGTGTGGTTGGTCAGAGACTGATACAGCAGAATCAGCTGAAGTTTGACGATGAATGGTGAGATTCTCAAAACTATCTGATAAATTCAGAGTAGAAGTTCCAAAGTCACACCACTGTTTCTTGAAATCCCATCCCTAAAATGACTGGTTTTGCTATGTGTTTCTTCTTTTCCATACTACCATCCATCCACTTTATAGATCGAATTTTATACTATTAGTGTAAGATTTATTTTTCTAATGTATAATTCCTAAAGAACACCATTAAAATAAAAAATCCAAACTTAAATCAAACTGGAGTTTTATTTATTTCGCCTCAAACTTTATAACATTCACTACTACTTACATATCTGAAATATAATTCTGTTTCACAACAGCTTCTATATCTACAAATGTGGAAACCACATACAGTTTTGCATTAAGAAAAAAATCTACTGCTCAATGAGCAGTTTGCAAAGAAGTAACAGTTCATGGTAACTCTTTCTTACCTGACTGTCAGTATTAACCCACTGCCAAGAAACTGTAACACAACTCCAAAGGAAAGGGCATAAGTTTCACATATAAAATTATATTTAATAATTTCTGCAGATGTTTGGTCTATAGATGAAAACAGTTTCAGGGTAAATACTTACATATTGCTTAAAAAATGCTTCAAGGAAAATACAATTTATCTGAGACATGCCCTGAGCTATCTAGACTCCTTAATAGTGCAATGTTGCAGTGCTGCCTGGTTTCACCCTGGGTTTTGCAAATGAAGCACAATAACTGCTCACAGAGCTCCTAAATGGCTGGCACAGTACAGTATTATATGCACTACAGCAGTTCTTGTAGCTTTGCCAGATTTGTCTCCATCCACTGGATATTGAGCTGAATTGTGTCAATTGCCTCTTTTATACAATGCAGTTGAGAACTCTCCTCTGATTTTGACTCAAAAAATGACTTGACCTGCATGGCAAGAATAAAGAAGAAGAAAAAAGAAAACCATAATTTAAATCAACACTAGCCAGATAGATAGGTTCAACAGCAAAGGCTACACACATATTGCAGAAAAAAAAAACCAAAAAAGTTCTGGAAAAGGACTCCTATTTTGTGACAAAAAATTGGTTGTTGCAAGCAACCCTCTTCAGCATTCTGGAATTGCCCCCACACCCAATCATCATTATAATTACCAATGCTAACACTTTAAATATTATAGATTAAACCATTAACAACCATCTCTTCCAAATTATCTGAATGAAAACATTAGAATAAACCTTAAATGATTAAATTAAAACCTTAAATGATACATTAACTTCAAGGCACTGTCAGGGAAGACAACAGAGCTTTCTAAAAGCTATTAAACAATTCTTGGCTGATACTCTGCTTCCACAATAACTCTTTGGGATTACTGACAGAAAAAAACATCATAAAGCAATTTTTATGGCTCAGTGTCACATTTCAGAGATACAGAAAGCATAGCTCGTTTACAAAACCTAGACCAAAATTATATAGAGATCAAATAATTATTTTGTGAGACAGTGTGTTCCAGTACACAGGAAAACACAACAGGATAAATGAATAACTGGGTTCAACTCTGTAATGCAACTCTGTCACAGACTCAGTATATAATCTCCAAGTGTTTATACATATATTTGCCATGTGTGAAATAGGGAAAGCAACTGATATATATTCTCGCAAAAGCGTGTCAAGGATGTAAGTAACATGTGAACATGTGTTTTCCTCATCCTTCAATAAATGAAAACAGCATTGACACTAGAAAATATCCCTGTCTGGTAGACTGAACCACCAACCTCAAGCAGATGTGCCTTTGTTGCAAACTGCGAAGTTGAACAGCTAATGATATTCTGGATAGTATATGAGCCTAGGTGAAACCTGAAAGACAAACACGTATTTTCAGCTAGGGCACTTTCAGATGCAGTTTTGGTATATATGCACATTCTTTTCTACTATTTCTACTTTCTTGTTTAGTAGTTGGAAATTATTAATGCCTTACATTACAATTACATACCTTATTTTTCAAAAGAAATATATGGTCTTAGAAATACAAGCCTCTAGCTCCCCATTCCCTCTAAAAATTTAACATCAGAGCAAAAGCCATGGAAAACTTTCTAATTTCTATCACAAATCAGATAGTAAAGAACTGAGGACACCACATAATGAATATCAAGATCTGTATCTGTGGTATGCATGTGTTCTAAAGCTCTACCATAACTGAACTTGCAACCAGGTTTTGTTTAAAGCAAAGTAACTTTGTAATATTGGTTATGAAAAGCTTGGCTAGAGCAGAAGTTTTCACTGAGGAGAAACTTTCTTAGTAAAGTGAAACTGCTAAAAATCAAAGCTAGGATTTAGAAACAGGTGTTTGTAGTCCTGTTAGCTTTTTGAAGACTTGGGGGGCCAGCTTTCCTGCTGGGTACCCTTCGAGGCCAGTTAAAGAGAACATATTTCTGAGGCAAGTGGGATATTTTGGGTTTAGGAGTGCTGTAACAATGCAGAAAAAATAAATGCTGACTTAATTCACTGGATCTCCTTTTGAATTCATTTGGTCCATATAAATGTTCTGCAACTGAACCAATCATCTTAAGAGACAGCAACCTTTCAAGAGAAATGATGATCAAGGTTGTTTAGAATTACTCTGAGGTTCTAGGAAGCTCCAAAATTCCCATCAATGTTTGGTTAGACTTCAAAGTTTATGCAGCAAGTTATATTTGTAAACTCTGATTTTAAAATATGATTTGCAATTTTAATATGAATCTTCTTAGATGAACGCAACTATTTATCTTGTTTGAAAAAACAAATAGGTGCTTTTGCCACCGTGAGTTTGAAGTTTCAGCTGCATCAAAAGCCTTACTTTCGTGTAAGCTTTTCCCAGTTCTCTTTGATGAAGTCCCAGGCCAGCAAATATCCAGGCAAACTCTGGCTAATGGTTGCTATGATATGTGAAAGCTCCTGTGACCTGATGATTTCTCCTTCAAGACTGTTCTGCATTAGCCTAGGAGACAAAGCATATGGAAAGAGACCGGGAAAAAACATCTATTCAGATGTTCACATGGGTTTCCCAAAAAGTCCTCAATTAGATGGAAAAGATGACATAACACATCAAACAAGCATCTTCTGGCATCTGCAACAAACCAATGTTACATTTTATTACAACAACTGTATATACTTAGCTTTAATTTCCAGAAATCAGAGTGATGTTAGCTTTAAACTAAGTATCTGAATTTTCACTGGTGCTGGAAAAGAAGAAGTAAATTCTAGTAACTTGTAAAAGAAAAACAATACATTGAAGAGGTAAGTGAGGGAAGCTGAAGACTAAATTAGCAGGACAAGTTTGTGTTCTCCATGGAGTACTGAGATCTAGTGTATAGAGAGGAACATAATGTAAAGTCAAAATTTCACCCAAAGAAAGA
>VZTR01007943.1:87092-101780 GCA_013400775.1 Chaetops frenatus | reverse complement strand
TGTGTGTGTGTGCATGCCAGCTGTCTCCCATCCCCAAGAAATGTTCTCCGCATCCCTGGTTTTCTCTCCAGGCCAAACCCACATGCACGTTGCCCGAAACCGACTCCGAACAGGCTCCTTTGATGAGCAGGGCTTAAATATATATTTGGCATTCCAGCGGCAGCGTGCCGAGCGTGGCCAAGGGTGTGAAAGTGTTTGCTTGACAAACTCCGGGGGCTCTCGCCTCTCTGGTGGCTCTGGGGATTTGCAGGAGAGAAATATCAAGGAATTTTTCACCTCTCTGTTTTGTTTTGTGTTTTTATTTTGTTTTCCTTCTGTGAGTGCATTTTTAGCTCTGGTGGAAAGTGCCTGATTGACAGTCATAGAGACTGAGTCCCCTCTCTTTGCTGGCACAGGGACAGCAGGAGCAAACATCCCAACCTGGGCCCAGATGGGAGAGGGAACAGCCCTGAGAGCCTTGCATTGAAGGTGGGGTCTCCCATCTCCTCTCCACTGTCCCTGTCCCCTCCATGAGTCCAGTGCTGTCATGGACTGATTTGGGTATCAGCAGGATGGAGATGCCCCCCATCCTGGAAGCCCCAGGCTGTGGTTTTCTCAGAGAACTCCAGAACTACAACTCCATGGGCAAGTTGCAGATGGACAGACTGGTTGCTTGCAGCCTCCTTAAATGATGCATAGGAGGTGCTGGGGGCACAAAGTCAAAACCCTGAGCCACTCAGCTCCTTCTGGGCTGCAGCCTGTGATGGGGCAGGAAAGGCAGCTCCATTGCCAGTTTCCATGTGGTACAGCATCCATGGAGGGGCTGGGATGTGCAGAGCAGACTGAGGTGCAGAGCTGGAACCCTGGGCTTGGATGTGAGCCCAGAGATATCCTCTGCACGGGCAGGAGGAAGAGGGAGAATCTTCTTAATCCGTCCAGCCACTGCATCCTGCACCTATGGAAAATGGGGAGGGGAGCCCTGGGCAGTGGATTTGGTTTCAGAGCCCATGTCTGCAATGCCTGCCAGAGCAGACTGAGAACCTGGCTGACTCTTGGGGAGGGGGCTAAGGGGGGCTGCACCTGTGTGTTCCCAGCTGTCCTCAGTGTAATCCTTCATGAAAGAGAACCCTCTGCCCTGCTGCATCCCCACTGCCAGGTCACAGCGCTGCCTGACCCTAAATCACCTGCCACTCCCAGCCTGATGGATCACCATGGAAAGAGAGGTGCTGCCCCCCAGATCAGCAAAGGGAAAGGGTCTGGGGTCTGTGGGGCAGAGGTCCAGACTCTGGAGGCTGCAGAACAGGGGTTAGGATGTTGGTAGTCTGTGGTGAGATGCTTAGTGCCCAGGGACTGCAGGGCAGAGGTGGGTACCATTTTGCAGAGGGATTGGGCTGCTGTGAATTACAGCTACTGAAAAATGGAAATGGAGGGATTGTGGAGTAGGGTTGGGGATCCTGGGGGGCCGTGAAGCTGGGGGCAAGCTTTGTCCACGGGGCAAGGGCAGGCTTGGCTTGGGCTCCCCGAGGTTTCCTTCCTGGCCCACTGAAGAATTGCTGGCTTGTCTGAAGGCTCACTGACCTGTGGATTTCCTGGGCAGCGAGTCCCTTTCATGTGGCCGCTTGCAAACTCTCATGACATCACCACGGGCTGCTCCTCCTGGAGACAAACCCAGTGCTTTTTAGGGTTTTGCCTTCCCCCCCGCCCCAGCCTGTGTGTTTTGGCCAGGGGGAACCCGGCGAATCACGTCCAAGAGCAGCCACTCTGGCAGGGAGATGGTGCACAGGGCTGGGGGGCAGGGAGAGGGCAGTGTGTCCCCCCTATATTGAATAAACATGGGCTGGCCAGGGATGGAGGGGGCTTTTCCAGACTCTGGACCACACCCCGGGGGGCTATTTTTTGCTATGAATGAAAGGGCTGTGTGCTCACAGGGCAGGCTGGCCTCCTGCCGCCGCTGCTGTGCGTGGAGAGCTCTCTTGACACTCAATCCTGGTGCCTGGCTGGGGCCCAACATCTGCACTGAGCACAGCTGGGCACTGCCCGTGGGACACCTGGGTACCTGGAACAGCTGGGCATTGCCTGGGGGGACACCTGGGCACCTGGCACAGCTGGGTACTGCCCGTGGGACATCTGGGCACCTGGTACCAACGGGGCCAGCCTGGGGTGACACCAGCAGGCTGCCATGCCTGGGAAACATGGTCTATCACAGAGCAAGGGGAAGTGATGGTGACTCAGTGGCTGTGCCAGCAGCAGTGCCAGGGCTGCTGGGGCATGTTGGACCCAGCCCTGCTGGGGCCATGTGCCTGGGGACCTGCCTGAGGCAGCCCAGCGGTGAGCCCTGCTGCCCTCCTGCCCCACACAGAAATGCTTCCTGCTGCAGTTTCGGGTGACAATGGGGCAGCATCCCCAGGGGCTGCCCCTAAGGCTGCACCCGTGCTTGGGGAGGAACTGCAAAGCTGCAAGGGTGGAGCAGCTGCCTCCTGCTCAACCTTGGCCCTAAACACGCCCAGATTCCCCCCGAAAGCCCCTAATCCCACCTGGCTCAGCACCAGCTTCCTCTCTGGGCCCTGTTAGCTCAGCTAATACCTTGTGTGCCAGGTTTAGGGATGTACTGGGTGCAGCATTTCCATGGTTGTCCCCCTGTCATCCCCAGATTTTGTTTCTCAAGGAGTATGGGGACTGCTTTGCCATTTCCCAGCCCTGACCCACACTCCTGCTCCCTCCACCAGCCTCGATGCCCCACAGGTCCCAGGGGACCCCTGAGTGCTTGTGCCCATGAATGAGTGGCCTGTCCTCACTGGGTGGAGCCGAGGTGCTGGATCCCACCCTGCGCTGTTCCTTATCGCCACACAGCATCCTTGTGATTCACCAGGTGTGGCTCCCTTTCCATCACCCCACTTTGCAGGAAGTTTCCTGGCCAGCCCCCCATGAGCTCGGTGCAATAATAACAAGCTGGGATGAGCTGGCTGGCCTTCCTGAGCAACCCTACAATAACAGACCAGTGCAATGTGTCCAGCTTTCCTGAGCAGACAATAATAAACCCGCATGAGCTGGCACACTTTGTGGAGGAACCCTACAATAATAAGCCTGGATGATGTATCCGTATTCACCGAGTCAGCCTAAAATAACAAGGTAGTGTGAGCCACCCAACTTCCTCACAGATAAGCGGGGTCCCTGAGCTGTCCCCCTGGGAGAGGATGCATGCTGGCCAGCAGCTCTCCATGCCTTCTGCTCTTGACCCTGCAGAAGGCAGCCTGTGTCTGTGGTGGGTCAGGTTGGTGGAGGGGAAGGCCACAGGTGCTATCAGCCTGTGACTCTGCCTTCCTGGAAGCAAGTCCTCGTTAGTCCTGGCATGCTGGGACCTGCAACACTTCAGGGCATCCTCTTTGTCCATCTCCCTTGCCAAACTGGCATCCAGTACCAGCTTCTCCAAAGGTTTTCCTGCTGTTACCCCATGGGCTGCTGGACAGGAGGACAAGTGCCCATGGTCAAGCTGGAGCTGGGAGTGCCACCAGCAGCTGCCTGCACAACAAGGCCCAGCATCTTCCAGTATTGCCCAGGTGAGGAGGCAATGCTGGTGTTGAACACAACTCTTTTTCAGAGAGTTTATTGGCAGTTGGGCAGGGAGAGGGCTTGGATGCCCGTGGGTTTGCTTGGCAGCATGGCAGGGGGGCCTCTTTCCAAATGGGATGGAGTAGGGACTGTGCCCACTGGGGCTGGAAGCACTCACCCCCCACCAGGGTCTCTGCCAAGCCCCAGGCTGTTCCTGGTGGGTTGGTCCTCACATGACTACGGAGGAGATGCTGCAGCCTCCTACCCTACCTCTGCTCTGCCGCTCACCCTCCTTTCCCTGGGATTTTTCCCTGCGCGTTGGATGCAGGAGTGAGTGGGCAGGGCAGATATAGAACCCCCCCCCAGCATCCCTACACGGGGGGAACCAACATCGAGCCCGGCGTGGCAGCGGCACAATGCAGAGCCCCCGCTGCCACCACACCCCTCCGCTCAGTGTCTGCGAGAAAGGCTGTGTAACCCAAGCCACAAAAACAGCACGAGGAGAAAAGAAAAGGGTATTGAGCGGCGGGGCTGCTGCGGTCGCCGGCCAGCATAGACTGCTGGTTGTTAAGCGGGTGCCTCGCTTGCAAAGGCTGCCTTGATGAAGTGTGAGACAGCACTTATGGAGGGACGCGGGCAGGCATTCTCGCTCCATCTTCCGCTCACAGTGCCGCTCTTTATGTGCCTGACATTTGCTCGCTGGAAAGGCCCCTGAAGTCAGGGGGAAAGGAAAACATTGCTGGCAGCAGGGCCGGAGCGGTGCTGGGAGGAGTGCTGTGCCATGCCGGGCTGGGCTGGGCTGGGCCGGGCTGGGATGCTCCTCTCTCCCGGCCTCACCACCCGCTCTTCCCTGGGGTGACCCCTTCACCTCTCAGCAGCTCTCCGGCTGCCTTCCCCTGCCGGCACGGCCGCTTCCTGCCAGGTGTGCTCAGCCTGGCTGCCTGCCTGTGAAGCCCTGGCCATCCTGCCCGTGCCTGCTCCAAGGGCGGGCTGGCAGCACCGCCAGCTCTCCTAGCTGCTGCTGCTGCTGCTGCTGCTGCTGCTGCTGCTGCTGCTGCTGCTGCTGCTGCTGGGTGTCCCCTGGGACTGCATGGTAGCAGGGATGGAGATAGTGACAGTGCAAGCTCAGGGCTGGTCCTTTAGCCACCTGCTTCTGGGTTATGCAGTGCCCCAGGGACTGCTGCAGGCTGAGGGGGGTGCAAGTAGATCTCCGGGCTCAAGGATCTGGGAAAAGGCATCATTTGTCAGTGTAGGGCACCTCGGGGTGCCTGGAGGCGGCTCTGTCCCCAGGGAAAGGGTCATTGCCCCACAGGGGGTTGGGGCTGGAGAGCAGGCTGATGTGACCTGCTTCATCTCAGGGAATAAACACCCCCTCTTTCTGCCCTTGATACCAGCTGGAAGGGGACAGTTCAACCCTCTCCATCTATTGTCTTGCAGACAGATCCTCTGCTGCTGGCAGAGGATGGGTGAGCATCTATCTGGATCCCAGAGTGGGTCTCTCCCTAGCCTGGCTGACATTGGCATAACCATGGGCAGAGGTGCCCAGCACAGATCCAGCAAGCCATGCTTGCTGCATTCCCAGGAGCATGCACAAAACTTTTGGCAGAGTAGAGTTCCAAGGGCAGCCTGGCCATGAGGCACAGGAATGCACCAGCCATGGAACCCTTCCCCTGCCCACCGTGGACTGCCACAGCAGCACCAGACTTCATCCATGCCAGTGTGGCAGCAGCTGTGCCTAGTGCCAGAGAGCCAGTCTGCCATTCCTGGTCTGCCACTCCACCACGCTGCTTCCATGGAGCCCGCTGGCGGGGGTAGCCTGGGGAAGCCATCCTCCCCCTTGGTGCACACCCCTTGGCTCCAGCCCCGGCAGGAATTATTAAGTGTGCCCCTGTGGAGCATGTGCTGAGGCTGGCCACGGGAATGTGGGCAGATCTGACATACAAGCCACAGCAGCCAGGCTGTAATTTCCAAACAGGCCCCATTCGCTCTGTTTTCCAGTTAAAAATATATTAAAAAATAGGAATGTGGGATTTGTAGTGAGGAATGTTGGTAACCGCTTCGAACGTCTGGTGTGATAATGAAAGGGTCAGTCCCCAGCTTTGAGCATGACCGATTTAGACTCTGGTGCTTGGCACTGGTGCGGGGGCCCAGCATGATCCAGGCTGCCTGCAAACCCGTCCTGGGCCAGGGAAAGGTGATGCTTCTGTGCTGGTGGCACGGTGCTGAGCTGGGTGATGTGCCCCTTCTGCTCATACTGTCAAGAGGACATCCAAATTGCTGTCCCTTCTGGCGCCTTGAGAAGGGTGTCCGGGCAGGGGTGGGCAAACACAGAATGCCTTGGAGATAGGTTCTGTACCCTGCTGCATCTCCACACTGGGGTGCAACCCCATGGCTGAGCCCTCTGGGTTGGGGGGTCACTGAGCGAGGCCGCAGCCCAGCTCCCCTGAGCTGCCCCTCCACACCGTGGGGCTGTCAGTGAGCATGACTTGCTCTCAGCACGAGGTCAGGCACCTGCCCCCTTTGCTGGGCAACCCCCGCCCCCGTCACAGTTCAGGGTGTGCTGTGGAGTCTCCTGTGCCGCTACCGCAGCCTTGAGTCCCTCCTGATACTGGGGCATCCCACTTGGCCTTGTGGCCAGGTAGTCATAACAGGCCAGACAAGCCATGGCAGACTCCCGAGGCATCGCTCAACTGGCGAGTTGTGTGGGGCAACCCGGCCAGCACTCCCCCAGCTGCCAGCTCTCTGCTTGCGCGGCTCCCCGGACCTCAGACACCATGTTTATCCTGGAGATGGGTAATCAGGGGAAAACAAGACACCAGAGGCCAAGGGCTGATGGTGCAGTCGGGACAAGTTGTCTGCAGCAGGGTTCAGCTTCGGAATGGAGCAGTGGGGCGAGGAGGAAGGGGAAAATCACCTGTAGTCGGGACTTGTCCCCCATCCAGCCCTTTTGGGGACACTTCGCTGTCCCTCTCAGCCTTCGAGGCCATCAGGTGGCCGGTGGCTGGCACAGCACGCTCTGCTCCCTGCTGAGTCATAGCTCTGCAGGGAAACGCTTCCAGCTCTGGTTATAACCCATTTCCCTCCGGGGCTGTGAAGCACAGCCTCCCAGTCCCGCCGCGGGCCAGCTCCGGCCACCCGATGGCCCCGAGCCCGCGGGCTCCAGCCGCCGGGAAGGGCAGCGGCAGGAAGTGGCCGCTGACTCCCAGATTCCATCCTGGGCTTGCTGGAACTGAGCCCTTCCCGCAGGCGTGGGCAGCAGGTGCCCTGCACCTGCAGACCCCTGTGCCACCCCAGATGTTCAATCCCCCCGGGGCACTGGGCACTCTTCCTCAGGGTGCCACCTCAGGGGGCGTGTATGTGCTGCTCTTGGGGACACTGGATGGCTGCAAGGATGATTTGCCCCATCCCCAGGGACACCATGTGGACACTGAGCTGGTTCTGGGAAGCTGGGGTTGAGCACTGAGTGAGCAGCGGCCCTGCCCACATCCTTGCTTGAATGCTGTGAAGCAGAGCAGCCTGAGCAGCCCTGGGGCTCAGGGCACATCCCAGGTGCCATCCTGGATGGGTTGGAGCAGAGGGGATTGGGCAGCACCCTACTGTGTGCCTGGATGCACAGCCTGCCCCATTGCCCTGGCATTCCCCAGAGACCCGTTGGTGGCAAGGAGAGGGGTGGGCACCATAGTAGTGGCACCCAGAGCCGGCTGGCTCTGCAGGGGACTCTCCTGCCCTCCTGGGGCACTGACCCACGCAGTGCTATCTAGTACACTTTGCTCACTTCACTGCCATTCCTGACTTTTCTGGGAGCTGCTGTTTGCTTTTCTCTGAATTATGACTCCAGCTTGTGCCTTTGATCTGGGCTGTGTCGGCCACCCGTGACCAGGCCCTCTTCTGCCTTTGAAGTGCAGTCACCTTCCCAGCCTTGGATGCTGCTTTTGCAACCTTGGGTGCAAGCCCGGCTCTGTGGGGTGAGACACACAGGGCAAGAGCATCCTAGGGGTGCCTGAGGTGCTCAGCATCCCTCCTCCTCTCTGGGACCTGGTGATGAGACAGCACAGCTAATGGCAGTGAGGCACTGAGAGGTGTGCTTGCCCAGTGCCAGGCAATCCCAGGGATGCTGGGAGCAGAGCATCGCTCCCTCCGGTGGCAGTGGGCAGGGACAGAGGAGGTGGCCTGTATAGCAGCTGGTCAAAAAGCAGATGCCAGTGCCATGCATTTCCTACAGCCAAGGGGCCTTTCATGCCTGTGACTCCAGCAGAAGAGATGAGACCTGCATGGAGACTGTCTCTCTGGGCACCAGCGAACCCATTCTGGCATCAGCCCTATCCTGCCACCCTGCCTAGCAGGGAGCAGTGAGGAGGGCTCAGCCTACCTATTCTGCCACTGGGAAGCTGGGGTCAGGCTTTGGACTCTGCCCTTGCGTGGGTCTGAGCGTCCCCACTCCCTGCCCACTTTCCTGGCCCAGAGAGGATCCTACCTTATCTGTTACACTTTGTTCTCCTGCTGTCTGGATGTGGAGCAGGGCAGAGATTAGTGTGTTCAGACCTTTGACACACACACGCACACAGAGCCACACAATCAGCCATGCGTGCACCTGCAGCCATGCTCGTCTGCACACTGCTGCACACACAGTCCCCATGCATGTCATCATGCTCACACTCACCTGCACTTGTAGGCCCACACTGTGCCCCACACACCCCCCGCAGCACCCCCTCCAGGGCACATACTCGTTTCCCCATCCCTGCACATGTTTGTTTGCTCTCTGTGAGCTGTGTTATGTTCCCAGTGGAGTGTGGCGCTTCCCCAGCCTGCCAAGATCTCTCATGTGCATCAGCATGGCCCAGCAGGAAAGGTGGCATCCCGCTGGCAAGGGGTGCAGGCAGGAGGAGGGGGGCTTCCCCTGTCAAGTCTGGAGGGAATAAAAATGTGTGTAGGGAGGCAGGAGGTGTTCTGGCAGACTGGGCATCCCTCATCTCACTGTCACAGCATTTTCACTTTTCTGTGGGGCCACCAGAGATGCCTTGTGCTGGAGACTCTAGTGGCAGGCAGGGGCTGCCCCCACCTCTTATTGAGGTCATGTCCCTGCCCAAGGCTCGCTGTCCATATCTGCAAGCTGCAGTCTGTGCTGCTCCAGGCAGGGAAGCCACAGCCCTTCCAGAGCGATCTTATCTCCAGCATTTCATGAATGACCCAAAAGCCTCTGCAGTCTGCCTCTCAATGGGAAGGCAACCCACTGTCAGGAGCAGGTGTGTGCACGTGTGTGTGTGTCTGTGTCTGTCTGTCTGTCTGTCTGTGTGCACAGCTGGGAGCAGCCACATCCCCCCCAGGGCCAGAGCTGCCTGTTCCCACGAACTGCTGCAGTCCTGGGGTGAAGCAGATGTAGCCTGACGGGCAGAGGGGGGCACAGCAGCACTGTGGCAGGGTGACCTGGCAGGTGATTCCTGGCAGGGTGACGGTGCCTGTGCTCTCTCCCACAGACCCTGCCCCGGATCTGCCGTGCGGGAGAAGGGCAGGCGTTTGCCTCTGCTCTGCAGCAGCTCTACACTGCAGTGACACAGCAGGGGGCCAAGCAGGCTCGGAAACGGCATTGCTCTGGTGAGGAGCTCCTTGGCTGTGGCATGGGGGGCAGGTGATGCAGCTGTCCCCTCGACTGCCGAGCCCCATATCCTGGGGGAAGGGAAGTGTGGCCCCGGGTCCAGCTCCCCCTTTGCTTTCCCACCATGGGCTGGGCTCCCCATCCAAGCACAATTCCTGGAGTGGGTTTGGGCAATGCCCCATGCTCCCTTGTCTCAATCCCAAATGGCACCTTTTTCTGGTACCAGAGGACGATGTGGATACAGCACCCGCTGCAGAAACTACAGAGCACCCCCATCCATCTCCTCCATCCCAGGAGGATGAAACAACATCTTCCAGTGAGACAGCCTCGGTGAGTGCAGCTCTAGAAACAGTCTCTCTGTACCAAAGGCGGGATGGGGCCCACATCTCCTTTCCCTCCTCTCATCCAAGCACTGTGCCCATCCAGGATGGGCTAGGAGTCTCAGCTTGGTTCCTAGCCCAATCTACCCCATGCATCCTGACTGGGGAGTGTGTGATTGCACATGTGTATATATTTTGCACTCCCACAAGAGAGGTGACAGGAATGTCACTGCTTGCACACTTGCACACATCCTGCATGACTCCCCAAGGTGGAACTGACACTGCCTCCTCTTTGCTTCCAGCCAGCCTCCTCCCCAGCTCAGAAGCCCCGGCTGCCTGCAGCCAAGGCCAAGCCAAAGAAGGCAAAAGGGCTCTTCAGCTGAACGATTGCTGCCAACCCTGCCAAGGGTCTCTGCTTCCCCCAGCATCCAAGAGAGGGAGTGCACAGCACCCATGCATCGTCTACCTCTTCTCTACATCTCCTGGTGGACCCTGCCCACGTCATGGTCCCCTCCCAAGATGTCTCCAGTCTGGGGAGATGGAGCTCCTTTCTTCAGCAGTGTTTCAGGAAACAGCTTTCCTAATTCTTCCCTGGTGCAGAGTTTCTCCAGGCTTCCTCTCGTGGCAGAGGCAGTGCTGGACCTGGGAGAAGTGGGAGGGATGCTGCCAATGGGTGTGGGACACCTGGGGCTCCTGCAGAGCTGTGGGGTTTGGCTGCTCTTGAGTGGGTTTTCAATAAAGGGCTGTGTCTGGGTGAGAGTCCTTCTCCTGCTCTGTCCCACCAGGCCTGTAGTGTCTAGGAATGGGTGTAACCCTTGGTGCTGCTGGGTCCCCTTCAGGCCAGTCCTGCTGTCCCAGGGGCTTGCAATGACTCTGGACAGTGAGGAGGCGACATTAGCATATTGCTGTGGCACAGCACACAGCTCCCAGCCGTGCTGTGCCTCACCCTGAGCAGCAGTATGTGTTCTGGGGTGTGCCCCCTGATCATGGGGGCACAACATGCTGAGGGGGTACAGCCTGTGTTCTTGTTCCACACCAGGATACACATCGTGTGCTGGTGCCTGCAGCAGCAGGCTGGCAAAGGCCCTGGATAGGCTGCAGGGCACCCTACATTTGCAGGCACCTCCACCATAGTTATTGGGCAGGTGATATGGGGTTGGTCCATGCTTTGGCCTCCAAGGAGCAAGAGACAACCAAAACACTAACACATTGAATGCTGCCAGGCCTGGGAGCAGCCCTGGAGCAGAACAGATGCTCCCTGGACACAAAACACCACTTCCATCCTTTCACTCTCCATCCATCCATCCATCCATCCATCCATCCATCCATCCATCCATCCATCCATCCATCCATCCATCCATCCATCCATCCATCCATTCATCCATCCATCCATCCATCCATCCATCCACTCCTGCTCTCCTCTTCCAACCCCTGGGTCTACATGCTTCTTTCAGGACTGGGACCTCATTCCTGTGCCCAAGCCAGGTCCTAAAGCAGCAGGCAGAGAGCCAGGCAGCAGGCAGGCTGCAGCCAGTGGTGCTCTCTCCTGGGACAGGGACTCATGCCCCCAGCTGCCCTGGTCCCTGGGGCTGGGCTAGCTGCAGTCATGCTGCCTGTTCTCCTGGGCAGCAAGGGGGAAACAAAAACATCTGGAGCAGTCCCCGTGTCTGTGGAAGGGGAATGAAAGGGCCTTTGCTGGACCACAGCTGATCAGTCCCATGGCGAGTGCAACTGGTTGCTTTTTGTATTTCCTTTCTGAGGGAGTAGCATGCAGGGCAGGATGGGTGGTGAGAAGGGAAAGCCATGGCATGGGGAGCTTGTGCCAACTGCTGTAGCTTACATATCCTGCATTTTCCTGTCTGCAAACATCTTATCTTGGCAGCTTTGAGTCTGCCTGCCGGGCACTTGCCCCCCAGGGAGGGTCCTGCTACTAGCTGAGGGGTAGGACCAGGGCAGCAGGAGCTTAGAGCTTAACAGTTTCCTGTAGCTTCTGTCACAAGGTTGTCCCTGGTACAACCATCCATATGGACTCCATCTCCTGGTGCAGGAGCTGCTCTGTTGCGAGCCTGATCCCTCAGCACCATGCTGGTTCTGGGGTTTGTGCTGTTCCCTCATGCCTGCCAGCATGCTCAGGAGGAGTGCTTATCACCCCAAGGAGAGCATCAAGTTTGTCTATCCCCTTTGGGTGTGAGGAGATATCACCGGGAGCAGCAGGGCTGAAACAATCCCAACCTGGCTGTGCCAGTGACTGGTGGACTCTCTGGGGAAGGAGCGGGTGGTGCAAACCAGCACCTGCATCCCTGGGTGATTCCTGTGGATTACTGTGTCTCTGCTTCTCCCTGGGGCGCTCAGCTCGGGGGAGCCAGTCCCAAGGATGCTGCAGAGATGTTGCTCATGAGCCCTGTCCTGCTGCAAAGTCTCTTTGGAGTGTTCAGCAGCCCCAAAGACCTGCTGCAGGGGCAGATCCTGTTCCATTCACCCCTCCCCCAAGGCAAGGGAAGGTGGGGGTGCAGGAGCATGGATGGGGGGTAAATAAAAGCAAGAGAGTGAAGACAGTAGGAAAAAGTGCTTTGCCAATGTCCCCCAGGGAACCGCAGGGACCCTGGCCCTCAAGACTCCAACATGGGGCCACTGGTTCCTCCCTGGCCCAGGCTGTCGCCAGCTCCGGGGAATGTCACTGCACATTGTCCCATCCTGTCCTGCTGGGGTCTCCCTCCCTGTCCCCACCCCCTCCTCCCTGGAGCCGGCTGGATTTGAGCTCCCGACACACATTAAAGGCCACAAGTTCGGCCTCGGCCTCCATAAATTTGATTCCATAAATATTAGTTTTCGCAGGGTTTAATGAAGCCGTTATGCTGGGCACGGCCCAGCACCCCGACCCGTGCCCTTAATAAGGGCTCTGTGGCCTCGATTAAAGGGACCTTTCAATCGCTGTCAAGTATTTTTAGAAAAGGAAAAGAAAAAAAAAAAAAAAAAAAAAGAGAGAGAGAGAGAGAGGGAGAGAGAGGGAGAGAGAGAGAAGAAGACGACCAAGGCAGCGAATAGGGAGAGGAAAATCCCAAACCCGTGCAGTGCAAAAATAGAGAAATAGCACCACCTAGACTGCCTGGCTCGGCTCCGCCGCCCGTTCACCCTGCGCAGCGCCCAGCTCCGGGCAGCCCTGGGAGCCCAGCAAGGGGTGTGCGGGATGCTGCACTGCCGCTCGGGGCAGGGACAGCGGCATGTGGTGGTGGGGACAGCTGAAGGGCAGAGGAAAGAGGCGCTGGTGCACTATCGGAATGCGGGCAGGAGCAGTGCATCCCGGCGTCCCGGTCGGAAGCCCCGGCAGTGCCTGAAAGCGGCCGAGTGTTGAGGGCAATGGGGAAATGCCACGTGATACAGGGACAGACGTGTCACCTCCATTGTAGCAGCAAGGGTCCCTTCCCATCGGTTGCCCAAGCTGGAGTCCCCCTCCCCAAGCAAATTTTCCCCCTCAAACACTGGTTATCCCAACCCTGTCTCAGCCTCCAGGTGCCTCCCCATGCACCCAGTTTGGTTACCCTATTGTGCCTGGTGTCCCTGTCCCACTCGGCCACATGTGCCTCCAGGCTTTGCCTGGCAGGAGAGCTGGCTGGCACTGGGAGTGCTGCATGGAGAGATGATGGACTCTGCACCCAGCAACAGGGCACTGTCACTGCTTGCTGTGGCCAGAACCGATGCACAATGCCACGGCCCCTGCATGGAGTTGCTGTCACCGGCAAACCCAACTCCCTGTCTTCCAACCTGGGCCTCCATGGGACATGAATACTGTCACCAGCAAGGGCAGGGCTAGGCTGCTTACTGTGAGCCTGGAGCTGCTGGGAGGGGGACAGCGGCTTGTGACATGCACAGTGCATGCTGGCAGGCTGCAGAGGTTATTGGGAGGTCTGGGTTTGTGACATTGGCATTCATAGGAAACTTCTCCCTGGGGAAGTGCTGCAGCCTCCAGATGCAGTGCTATTCCAGATGATCCTGCTTCACAGTCCTGTGATGTGCAAAGTGGGAAGCTAGGATCGTTCCTTTTGTTGGGAGTACAAATCACCCTGGAGGGTCCTGCGAATGTAGTCCAGGGTCCATAGGGTCTCACTTTCCTGTGCTACTGATGCACAGAGAATTGTGTCCCTTCTGCATCCCTGAGAAGCCAAGGGCAGGTGTGAAGGGAGAATGGTGCTGTGGTATGTTCCCTCTACTCTCTCTGCTGATGCCCTTAGGATGCTCTCCTGGAAGGATCAGCTGAAGAAGTGTAGAATTGGGGTGGCCTGGGGCTACTGTCCAGACACCCTAGCTCCATCATGTGCAGGAGCAGTGGGACATCTGCATCTCACCATCCTGGCTGAGTGACAAGATTTCACAGAGGCTCTGGGCATTGGTTTTGGGTATGCAGTATGAAAACCAGTACAAAAACCTGATGGGCTGTGGCTACTGAGTATGAAAACCTGATGGAGACACCTCTGGCCAGCTGCAGTTTGCTTGCAGCTCCTGCAAAGGGAATGGTCTGCTGAGGGCATTGGATAGGAGCATCCCAAGCATGTGTGGGTGATACTGGCTCCTCAGCCTGCGTGCCTCTTGCCCAGGTTGCTTGGTCCTGCTGAGAGCAGCAAAGCCCTGCAGCCAGAGCTGAATGTCTGGCTGGGCTCTTCCAACCTGGCCACTGTGTATCCCTATGAGTGACCTGTGCTCTGCACTCACGGAAGAGCTGGCGAGGGAACATCCCTGAGAGAGTTGTGTGCGTGTGGGCATCCCAATGCCTCACCTGTGAAGATCCTAGGGAACCAGAGGGTGTGCAAGTGGACCTGTGTCGGACCCCCTCCCAGGCACACAGCTGGGGGAGAACCGGGNAAGAACCGGGGGGGGGGGGCCTGCAAACCCTCGCTCCTGAAATCAGGGTGTTATATTTACTTTCCCCTTTTGGCAGCTAGAAGGGGAAGCCCATCCCAGCCCCTCATTGTTGTCTCAGCGAGTTAATCAGATGCCATAATCCTGTTGTGGAAATATCGGGCCTCCCTGGAAACAATGGGGAGCGAGAATATTGTGGTTAAATTTCAACCAGCTGCCTCCCTGCTCTGTTTGATCCCCGCCCGCAGGCCCGGGCCCCTGGCGAGCAGGCGGCGCGGCGGGGGCCGGAGCCCCGGGGGTGCCACCCCGCGCCCACTCCGCCGCGAGGGAGCCCCCGCAGGACGCCCCGCCAAGGGGGGCCAAGGGTGTGCGGCGGACCGGGCGCGCCTTGGG
>VZTR01007943.1:1761-86679 GCA_013400775.1 Chaetops frenatus | reverse complement strand
CATGAAGCCGGCGCGGCTGCTGCTGCTGCTGAGCGGGTGCGCGCTGCTGCTGGCGCCGGCTGTGCGCGGCTGCGGGCCGGGCAGGGTGGTGGGCAGCCGCCGCCGCCCGCCCCGCAAGCTCATCCCGCTCGCCTACAAGCAGTTCAGCCCCAACGTCCCCGAGAAGACGCTGGGGGCTAGCGGCCGCTACGAGGGCAAGATCGCGCGTAACTCGGAGCGTTTCAAGGAGCTGACGCCCAACTATAACCCCGACATCATCTTCAAGGACGAGGAGAACACTGGCGCCGACCGGCTCATGACCCAGGTACGGCCCCGCTGCCGCCCGGTTCTACCCCCCGCGCCGGGCATCTGCGGGCACCGGGGCTGCCCCAGAGCGCCCTGCTACCCACTCTCCGGGGACCGTGTGGGCCCAGCGGTGCGGCTTCCCCGTCCTGCCCGGGGCATCCCGGTGCCGGGTTCGGGCTGCCGGCGTGCAGCGAGTGCATCTCCCTTCGTTGGGCGCTGCAAAGCTCTGTCCTTTCGGCTGCGCTGTGCGCGTCGGACAGCACGCTGCGCCTTGCTCCCGGAACCGGCAGCACCTTGTCCCCCGAGATGGCAGCACCCTGCCCCACTGCTCCTCGGAGCCTGTGGCACCCGTGTCTGGCTGCATCCCGAGGTACGCCCTTGTGACTCCCGAGCTGGCAGCACCCTGCGTTGCTGCTCCTCAACTCTCGTCCCGCTGGCCCCCAGGCTGGCAGAACCCTGCACTCCAAGCTGGCAGCCCTGGTGCCCCCGAGCTCTGCCACACTGCCCCCGATCCGGCAGCATCCTCCCACATCCCCTCGATCCGGCAGGGCTGTGCCGCACTGTTCCCTGGTCAGGCAGCACCCTGCCCCATTCAGCCATCCTGCCCTTGCCCCTCTACTCTGCCTACCCACTGGCACAGCAGGCAGCCTGACACTGGATCCGGGGGACAGACCAGAGCCTGGTGTGCTGGCAGGGAGGGGAGGAGGCTCCAGGAGTGCTCTTGCTGACCTTGTCCCCACTCTGGCACTGAAGCCCTCGGTGCCCCCTCTTCCTGCATGTATCGTGTGGGATGGTGAAGGGTGCTCAGTGGGAAGGGCTTGCTGTGCTCAGGGCTGGGGACAACCTGTTACTGCAAATGCCCTGCTGCAGTCGGCTTCCAAGTGCCCTGGGCCGGCAGGAAGGATGGGGGGGTGGACGACACAGACGACAGCAGAGGAGGGGGGGTGATGCTGGACGAAGGTTACTCTGTGTTTTAATATTGCCAGGAGAATGCCTGAGGGTTTCAGGAATGCAGATAAGGAGCCGCACGGCCTTGCTAAGAAACCTGGCCACCAGCCTCAGCAGGGTTACAGCCTGAACGAGCTCCTGGGGGACGCGGAGGGGAGCTGGGGCTGCCCTTCTGACCACTGCACCCCCTGGTCAGGGGCTGGCGGGTGGCTGAGCATGGGTGACTGTGATGGTGGGCACTGAGCAAGGCCCTAGCCATAGTTTCTGGCCAAGATGTTCATAACATTGGGAGGAGAAGCTGCTTGGGTGCTGGCTTGACAGCTCTGCAACCCCGTGTGCCCTGAGAGCAGGTCCTTTAGAGCAGGGACCGTAGTCCAGGTTGGTTTTCAGGCTGGGGACTGTAGCAGAGGGACCGGGATCCCCTGCAAGGCAGCAAGCTTGGGGAGTTGCACAAGCTGTGGTTGCCGGTGACTGGAGCCCAGGGGCTGGGCTGTAACCCACCTCCCCTGGGGAACAGCTTCAGGGATATTTGAGGAAGCAGTGAGCTCCGCTAGTCCATGCATCGGGGAAGGGGATGACATCACTGGAGGCAGGAGAGTGCTTATTGCTGTGTTTTCTCCTAAGTGCTCCCACCACCTTCTCTAACCCAGCCAGTGCCCCTCGGCACACCTGGGAGAGGGAGATCTCTGTGTCCCAGGTGCCAGCCTAACATTTCGTGCTGTACCACTGCCTTGTTGGCAGAGCACCTAGAATCATCCTGGTCTTCTTGGGCTGCACAAATGAGGGTTCTTACTCCAGCAGGGTCCCTGGCCACCACACATCCATGCACGGATACCTTGGGCAGCTCTGGAAGGAATTGTTCTTCTTGCTGTGGAGGTAGCATGATTTCTGGTAGCTTGCTGCCATCCCACAGTCCTCTGGGATTGCCCTGTGGTCCCTGGCTGTGGGAGATGCCCCCAGATACGGGAACTTTAGCTCTGGCACCATGTCCTGTGTTGCTATGGGTTGGGAAAGGCCATTGACCCAACTCCTTGTCCCTTCCCCCAGAGCACTGGCTTTTACTGCTGTTGACTCACTTCAAACCTGTTTTCTTTCCCCAAGTCCAAGGGTCTGGGTGTCCCAGGCAGCCGGAAGATGTCGCCTGCTTAGAGGAGTGGGTAGTGCTGCTCCCTGCCCGCCTTTTCTTTATCGTTTCATCTTCCTCAAGAATTCCAGTGTGTTTGCTCTCACTGGTCCCACTCGGAGGTGCTGAGATAAGGCTGGAGGCAGAACCCGCCTCACCTCTCTCCAGCAGCCTGGCCCAGGAATGCCGTGGGTCCCCTGCCCCCATGGAGTCCCAAACCGAGCCTCTCCCTACCCCAACCATCATCCCTTGCAGCCACTGTTTGCCCAACTGACACGGAGACCATCCTTGCAGTGGTGAGGAATCTGTCATGCAGACCTTGGGGTAGGACTTTTGGCTTCCTTTGGGGGAAACTCACTTCAGGAGGAGATGCTAGTAAGACCCCTCTTCTCCTGGCCAGGCTCTGGACACGGGCGTAGCTGTGGTCAAGCACACTCCATTCACAACACCTCTGCTGACACTGTGGTCACACCTGAGTGTCCTTCATACTTCCCCTGAGTGACCCTGGGGTCCCTGCTGACTGCACCCCATCTTGGAGCTCTGCTCTACTGCCTCCCTTAAAGTGGTTTGACTTGCCCCACAGGACATGGCTCTGTCCCTGGTATGGACACAAAATAGGAGATGCAAAGGCTGGGCAGAATGTGGGTAGAACTTCTTTGCTCAGCCCTGCCAGACATCCCCAGGATCTTCACCATGAGGTGCATGGGACAGCAGAGCCACCAGCTTAGTGTGGTCATAATGGGGCCCCATTCTGCATGTGAGCTGGGGGTGCCTGGTCATCTGCACCAGTACAGGGACAAGCTCTGCCCTCCCTGAAATCACCCCCAAACACAGACCCTGTGGACAGCCCATGCTTAAGAGTTTCCTGGTCCCTGCCTGCCTGTTCGTGCAGGCAGCAGAGCCCCATGGCAGGCAATGCCCATCCCTACCTACTTCCTGCAGCTCATGCGTGCTCCCTGACCATTGCTGCCTGCTCCTTACCCATTCCTGTCCATCCCTGTCCATTCCTGTCTTTTTTTTTTGTCTTCTGCCTCCTGTGCCTGCTCCCTGCACATCCTCACCTGCTCAGCCTTGCCTATCACTGCTTGCTCCCTACTTATTTTTGCTCATCCCTGCCTGTTTCCTCCTCACAGTTGCTTCTTCCCTGCCGATCCACGGTTGTTCCTTGTCCGCTGCTGCCCTGCCCACAGTTCCCACCCGCTGGTACCTGCTTCCTCCCCGACCTGCCTGTGCCTGCCTGGTCCTTGTCCATCGGTACCTGCTCCCTGCCCGTCCCAGCCGGTCCCCTCCCGTGCTCTGACACCTGCTGGCCACCGATGGCACCGGCAGAGCCGGGGACAGGGTGCTCCAGGGGCTCTGCCTGGCGCTGTCCCTGCCCGGGGGAAAAGGCTTGCACAGTCTCATTGTTTTTGTGCAGACAGAGTGCCCCTGGAGGACAGAAGGGCTGGCAGTGGGGGCCGGAGAGGTGCCCAGAGCCGGGTGCTGGTGTGGTAGTGGCAAGGGAATGCCTGGGGTGATGGGTGGGGGATGCAGGGGGGCTTCGGGGATTCCCTCCTTGCTTCCAGTGCTGAGCCCTTTGCTGCGGGGTCTCGGTGGGGCTGGGGACCTTGGGAACAGCTTGTCACATGTGCCAAGTGGCACCACAGTGGTGCTGGATGGGGACAAAAGTCACTCTCCTCCCTATTCCTCCTCCCCTCACGTAGCAAACTGTTTGTCCAGCACCTTCCTGTCTTATCTCCCCACGCCCAGGGAGCTGTGGGATGATGGCAGACCTCATGTGGGGCAAAGGCCTGCCTGGCACTGCCCTTCCCAGGGCTGGACCCTGCCAAGTGCGAGCAGGTTTCCTCAAGAGCAGCAGCGCTCACCTTCCTTGGATGGGAGCAGGTGCTTGGGGATAGGGTGAGGACCTACGTTTTTGGTTCCTATGGAAGCAGTGCTAGGGCATTTTTGAGCCCGGGGGTGTAGCCAACATCAGGTTTTAAAGCCCTGGCTCATGCCTGCCATAACTGTCTCAAGACCCACAACATACTGGTGGGGAGTTCCAGTACTGAGCTGGGCATCATGCAAAAATGTCCCCAGCAGTGGCTGTTTTTTAAGCTGCTGTCCAGTCATTTCATTTAATGCTTCCCAGGACTGGCTTTGTGCATGACCATGAGTGCTCTGTCCTTTGCCTTGATTTTATGGGAGTCCTTGTTTTCTGGGGAATGGCAGTGAGAGGAACACCAGAGTCTTCTACCTCCGTGGAGCTCTCCTGCCCAGGAAGCACTGGGCACTGACAATGGGACTCCTGATCCAGCTGGGTGCCTCAGAACCAGCTGTACCTGTAGCTGTGAACCTCAGCCTTTGGAGCTGGTGTAAAAACACCCCGGTCTCAGCTTGTCTCTTTTAAATTGCCATAAGTTTTATATAAAATTTCACTCAGTGTGATTCTCAGGGTGTGCTGTGCAGGGCCGGGAGTTTGGTCCCACGGGTCCCTTCCAACTCACTCAATTCTATGATTCTTCAGGACCTCACAGCATCTCCTTTCTGGGCTGCACAGCCCTAGTCCCTTCACCTGGTTTTTTGTAGAAGCTCCCATATTGTTTTTCCTATACCTTTTCTATCACTCCTCCATCCCTTTAGCAGCAGGGCAAGGGACCAGAAGCTGGGGCTGTACTTTTGCAAGTCGAGCATACAGAGTTTTGGTCTTTCCCTGACCTTCAGCTGTGGCTGGGAAATGTGGTGCAGGGCAGGATAAAGCTGGGAGGACTGTGAAACAGGCATTTGGGGCTAGTATCTCTCTGCTTGCTGGGGGGGACTGCCACAGACACCTACCTGCATGTGTGACCTCTGTGGCCATGAGGTCTGGGGCTTTTAAGATCTGCTGCTGTTCCTCAGCCCAGGATTTTCAGTCCTCTGTGGTGCAGAGAGGTTCAAGGTTTAAGGAGGCTTCACTCCACATCCTTTCTGTTCCAGCACAACACAACTCTTGGGCAGGCTTGGCACTTCCCATAGGAGCAGAGGCTGGATGAAGCTGTGAGGCTGCCCAGTGCTGTGTCCTTGTTACACAGGACTTGAGGAGCCATACCAAGCAGAGCTGTGCTGAGGACTGGGCAGGTCGTTTCATTTGTGCCTGGAGACAGCCCTAGGGACCCTGGGACCTCCTCCCAGCCAGGCAGCAGCAGGATGGAAGCTCCTGTATCCTCCTGCTGTCAGATGGGAACTGCTGGGGTACAGATGGCACAGGACAGGTGTCCATGAGCAGAGAGGATGTTTCAGCCCAGCCCAGGTTGCATTGCCCAACAGGCTCTCAGATGAACCTGGAACTGGAGGAGAGAGGGAGGAGAGGGGTACCCTGTTGGGTGCACACTCCTCTGCCCAACGGTGGGGTATCAGGCTCTGCAGGGAATTTGGAGAGCATGGGATAGACAGGGCACCTCATGTTACCAGATCTTCCTCTGCTGGACCGTTCCCCCAGGGCCTGAGGGCCTAGGGAGGCTCAGTGGAAGCATGGTGGGATGCAGCCTGCCAGCCAGACAGCTGATTCCTCCCTCCAAAAAGCTTTTACTGACTCTTTCCCTCTGCCCTACAGCGCTGCAAGGACCGCTTGAACTCCCTGGCCATCTCTGTCATGAATCAGTGGCCGGGGGTGAAGCTGAGAGTGACTGAGGGCTGGGATGAGGATGGGCACCACTCGGAAGAGTCACTGCATTACGAGGGCCGAGCTGTGGACATCACAACCTCGGACAGGGACCGCAACAAGTACGGCATGCTGGCTCGCCTGGCCGTGGAGGCTGGCTTCGACTGGGTCTACTACGAGTCCAAGGCACACATCCACTGCTCTGTCAAGTCAGGTAAGACTGGGGTGGGGGGCAGTGGGCAGAGCTGGGGGCCAGACCCCCTCTTGCAGCATACCCAGGGAGCCTGGCTGGCTGGGTGGGGTACTCCTTCGGGGGGTGCCGGCTCTTGCATCCTGATTTCCCTATCTGGGGCAGACAGTCAGGTGGGGAGTGAGTCACACACCTGTGGCCAGCCAGTGCAATGGGGCAAATTCCCCATTTGGCTTCCACAGAACTACATCTTGACCTACCCTCTACCCTCCTTTTTTCAGCCCACATCTCTTTCTCCCCCGGCCTGACCCCTCAGTCTGCCCATCACACTTGTCTCCCCTGCCTCTGCCCTCGCAGTCCCTTAGTGCCTATGCTCAGCCTCATCCAGCCCTGCTCTGCACCACTGCTGGCTGCTTTTGAGCTTCTGCTGTCGCAGAAGCATCTGCCCGTCCCTGCCTAGCCAGGGATGGGGTCAGGGACACCCAGACAGGGACAGGCCAGGGTACCCTGGGGTCAGCTCTTGGCTGTGCAGCACCATCTGCAGAGGGCAGCAGAGCTGGGTGGTGCTTTGAGGTGCGCTGTCATCGCTGGTGGTGTTCGCTTTCCTCTGTGCGGTGCAGTGGGAGCGGCGGGGTTGGGACGGCGGGGGAGCTGCTCTCAGGCCCAGCTGTGGCCGGCAGGAGATTGCGTGAGGTGCAAGCCCCGCCGCGGCCCGGGAGAAGCAGCCCTGGCCGGGATGCGGCTCCCGCCGGAGCGGCCGCGCTGGCTGCGGGCTGCAGAGGGCAGCAGCGCCCCGCGCACGGCACCGGCCAGCGCCGGGAGGGGCCGTGCCGTGCCCGTGTCGCCACGGGCCGGGGACCGCTCTGCCTGTGCCTGGGCTCGCCTGGGCACAGAGGCAGCCTCGGCGGCTGCTGGCACACGCAGCCCTGGCACACCAGGGCCGTGCCTGCAGACGGAGCCCTCGCACACGCGGGCGCAGAGACCCGTGCCGGCACACACGCCGTGCCCGCACCCGTGCCCGCACGGCCCTGTGCCACACGCCGTGCACGGCGCTGCCGGGGCCGGTGTGCCTGTGCTGCCCCGCGTCTCTCGTCCCCGGGCTCAGTTCCCACCGCACTGTGCCTGTCCTACTGCCCTAGCCCGCAGCCAGCGGCTCGACAGCCCCAGACGCCAGCCTGGCCCCCCGCGCTGACCCGCTCCCCGTGCTGATGCCAGGACGGGCACAACGCCGGCCGGCGATGGAAGTGGGGCCACCGCGCCGCAGACAGGGAGTGATGCACCCCCGAAGAAGAGGGACAAAACGTGGCCGGAGGACCAGGAGTCCCGTGCCCCAGGGAACCCTGTGGGGCTGGCAGGAGGAGTGGGGCCAGGCTCTGAAGCAAGGACCATGACCCCACAGCCATGGGGCTGGCCAGAGGAGTGGGGCTGTGCCCCTGGAGAAAGACAGAGGCTCTTGAATCCTGGGATGCTCTCCTTGGACCAACCGAAGAGGGATGCCATAACCCAAGCAGCAGACTGGGGCCCTGAGGCCCTGAAGGGCTTCTAGAAGCTGATCATATTCCCCTCGCTCTGCAGCAGCTCCTCAGGCTCTGGGTCCTTCATATTTATCCCCAAGGCCACAGGCAACCCAAGATCGCGTGAGGGAGGCTGTGGGGTACACATCCTGATCCCCTCAGAACTGTGTACAGTGGGCAGCCGGGCTGCCCCTGCCTCTTAGTAAATGGCTTTTATTTTTGTATGGATGGCCATGTGGCCTGTTGTATGTATTGTGTCTCCTCGGGTCCTTCCCTGCACACACCTACCCTTCCATGCCCAGCACCTGTGCCATTCACTGCTGCCAGGCACCCCTCTCACCCTCCTGCAACCCCTCCCCATGGCTCTGCTGCCTGTCACGGGATGCAGGGTGCAGGATTTGGGACCTGGCTTCTGGGGCAAGGACAGGGCAGACACTGCACCTCATCTGAGCAATAAAAGGATTCTGTCCCAGAGATGGATGCCTCTCTTCATGGGCCTGGGGGCTGGGATTTGGCTCTGCCCAAACCTGGGGAGTGATGGGGGCAGTGCCATCTGGGTGGGGACAATCAGGGATTAGATGAGGGAGCTGGGAGAGGGCCCTAGGAGGGGGCTTAGAGCTCAAGGGTAGAACTGTGCAGGCCTAGGAGCAGGACCTTAAGGTGAGATGCCATTGGAAGATGGTGGGAGGGTATCATATAGACACTGAGATGGGAGTTGCTGGGACTTGGGGGAACACTGCTGCAGGGGTAGCTGACCACCACTCCTTGGGAAGCCAGGGTTCCCCTGCTAAGTGCCAAAATGGGCCCCTGGTGACACTTGGTGACTTGTTGCATTTTTTCATCTGGGGAGAGGTAGAACCCTTATGCCACCATCCCAGGAGGGAAGCCCCAGAGAGTTTGGGTCCTTTACCACGTGGCAATCACTAGGGAAGCCCTACCCAGGAGGCTGGTGGTTTTTGCACGATGATGGCCACAGGTTGTGATAACTCCCTATAACCCAGAGAAGCAGGAGCTGGCTGGCATCAGTGGTGCAGGGGTGAGCAGGTGGGAGAAGGGAGCAGGACTGCTGCATGGGGTGCAGGGGTGCTGCAGTGCTGGGAAAGGATGCTGCATCCTGCACAGTTCCTTGCAGCATCCTCCCAAGCAGTACCCAGGACCAGCACTGCAGGGAACAGGGATGCTGTGGGAGTATGCAGAGTGAGACCAGGCACTCTGCTCCTTAGCCTGCCACCGTCTCAGGGTTCTGCCTCTGCTTTTTCAAGCTTCAGGTGCCCCCTGGTAGTGTTTTCAGACTGTGGTTGTGTCTCGCTCCCCGTGCCTGCTTTGGGGCTTGGGACCCGGCTCTGTACAGCAGGCTCAATGCCCTGGGACCATGCTGGAGTCCCCAGGTGCCACCTCAAGGGACACGGTCGCTGAGGGATGAGGTGCCTAGGGGAGATGGGTGGCTGGGGGTGTGTAGGGGACAAGCTCACATTGGTGATGCCAGGGCGGGGTTGGTTATCCCTGGGCGGGCAAAGCCAGCCTGACTGGGAAGGTGTCTATGCACAGTGGAAAGGTGGTGCTGAGGGTGAGGCTAACGGGTAACCCTCCTGTCCTCTCTCTCCCTGCGCAGAGCACTCGGCCGCTGCGAAGACGGGGGGCTGCTTTCCCGGGCGGGCACTGGCAACGCTGGAGGACGGTGCCCAGACGCCGCTGTGGGCACTGCGCCCGGGCCAGCGGGTGCTGGCAATGGACGGGGCGGGCAGGCCCACCTACAGTGACTTCTTGGCTTTCCTGGACAAGGAGCCCCGTGCCCTCACCACCTTCCACGTCATCGAGACACAGGAGCCACCCCGGCGCCTGGTCCTGACGCCCACCCACCTGCTCTTTGCGGCAGAGAACGCTTCGGCCCCCACCGCCCGCTTCCGCCCCATCTTTGCCAGCCGTGTGCGGCCGGGACACTTCGTGCTGGTGGTGGCTGGGGGGGGCAGCCTGCAGCCTGCCGAGGTGGTGCGGGTGTGGGGCCGGAGGGACGTGGGAGCCTATGCCCCGCTGACACGCCACGGGACGCTGGTGGTGGACGGCGTGGTGGCCTCGTGCTTTGCTCTGGTGCAGGAGCAGCAGCTGGCACAGCTGGCCTTCTGGCCACTCCGGCTCTACCACAGCCTGCTGGGGTGGCAAGGGGTGCAGGGGGATGGTGTGCACTGGTACTCAGGGCTGCTCTACCGCCTGGGCAGGCTGCTCCTGCCCCCTGACAGCTTCCACCCACTGGGGATATCCCAGGCAGAGAGCTGAGGGTGCAGCGCAGCCCCAGCCAGCACAGCTGGTGGAGGTGGTGGCTGCAGGGTGAGTGACTGGGGGCCAGCACCCCCTCCCAAATCTGGGTGCCCATGGGGAGCTGCCTCCAGCCCTGCCTGCTTGGGCTACAGCCACCTCCTGGTAGGGGGGCACCAAAGCTCCATGGTGTGCCTCCTCCATGCCCACCACCCCCTCCTCACCCCCTGTTCCTGGGGACAGGAGGAAGGCATGAAGGGATTTCCCCCGGGACAGGGGGTGCCCCCGGCTGGATCCACATGCTGCTATGTGTGTGTGTGTGTGCAGTGTGTGTGTGTGTGTGTGCATGTGTCCCGAATTAGCTCATGGAAGTCTGCTGGAAGAGTGGGAGGGCGAAGAGGAGAGAGCCCTGGCTGCACCCAGTGGGGAAGTTTTGGGAGAGGGCCCCAGGGCCCTTTGCTAGGCAGCCTGGGTGAGAAGGCAGGCAATGCTATTTCCACCCCTGGGACATGGCAGCTAGGAGGAGGGTGACCCAGGTACTGGGACTGTGCCTTGTCCTTAGCCCAGGTGCTGGGGGCACCCAAAACAAGCAGGGGTGGAGGGGTCTGATACAGCTCTGGCATGAGACCTCCAGCCTGGTGACACAAGTGCCACTGGAGTGACAGACTGGGGAGTGAGGTGCTGAGCTCTGCCCAAAGCCAGCATCAGAGCCACCCAGCTGGGCATCCTGTGGGGCTGCTGTGACAGCATGGGGCGCTCTGGCTGGCAAGAGGGGCTGTGGAGTCAGACACATGGGCAGAAGAGTGCAAATGCCAGCCAGGCATGGACACACTGGTAGGAGCAGGGGTAGGGAGAGTCAGGGCTCCAACCCCAGCCTGCTGGAGCCTGAAGAAAGAGGCAGAGGAGAAAACCTTCCCAGCATCTGGCCTTGAACTGGTTCAGCCCAAAAGCCTTTCCCCACCCCAAAGCTAAAAAAACACCTCAAGCTTCAGACCTTGGCTGGCCTGACCTCCCCAAGCCCCCAGTACCCCAAACCCTCAGGGTAATTCATTGCTGCTCACCCACTCCTGGGACCTGGGGAGAGTCCCATCAGAGCTGCAGCCACAGTTCCCCCACTCCAAACCCTAGCTAAAGCCTCAGCCTCCCCTAGCTCCACAGAAGTGGAGGGGAGGGGGCTGAGGGAGGCTGTGACCCGTGTCCCCCCTGCAGCATCACGCGTCTTTATTTATTTATCTGCTCTTTGTATGTACCATAGATGGGAGGCAGTGTGGGCGCGTGCAGGGTGAGACGGGAGTGCGGGGTGGGGGTGGGAAATCGTTTGGTTGGGGGGGGTGATTTTTTTTTTTTTTTAAACAAAAAGCAGAAATTATTTAAAGATTATTTTAAAGCACAGCTTCTATGGTGATTGTTGTCCAGGATGAAGAGAGAGAGGGAGAGAGAGAGAGCGAGCGTGACCGATGGCAGGTGTATTTTTGTCTCTTCACTGGATGTACCTCTCCTGGTTGGGGACACAGCCCAATAAATCCATTGTCTCCCCGGCAGGAGCTCTGAACTCTGGTGTAGGGAGGGCAGGCAGGGATCGGGGGTGCCCCTTGCTCTTGTGCTTCTCTAGGAGTAAGATTTGGTCACCCCAGTGCCCTCCAGCAGGAAGGATGACATCTCTCTCCTCACGACTTCATCCACACCCCGGGGAGGTGGCCAGCTGGAGGCTGTGGGATTGGCCCAGTCTACACGGGACTGAACTGTCATTGGAGCCACCTGGAAACTAGGGCAACTGGGGCAGGATGTAGCAGGGACAGCTGTTGTGGGACTGCCAGGGATACCTCTCCATCCCAGTCTGGGCTCACCACCTCAGTGCCTGTCCATCCTTCTGTACCACTCCCAATCACCACAACACCCACTAACCCAGAAGATGGAGCCCGTATCCTGTAGACAGGTTTCCAGTGTCACTGCTGTTAGTCAGTGCTGTCCCTCACCCCTTGTCAGCCCTCTCCCCCTTCTACCCTATCCCCATGCCAGCAGAAAGCCCACCCAACCTCCCCGTAGCTGTTCCACCCACACACCTCTCTGTACACACCCTGCCCCGTCTCCCCGCTGCCCTGCCATGGTTTCCTGGGCCATGCCGGGATCAGGATCTCCCGAGGGTTTTCCCTGGACCCCACAGCATGGCAAGTGTGAAGCAATTCGGCAGCGGGCTGTCAGCGAGGGCCATCATCGCCGGGCTAATTTAAGGGCTCTGCAAGGCGGCAGAGCTAATTTAATTAGGTTCTTATTACACAGAACGACAAATTGGTCCCCGGGGGGGCCACGGGGTCAGGCTTTCGAGAAGTGCTTTATGGAGAGAAATTTCAATCAGGCTGTTGTCGCAGGCAGGGGGAGCCAGAGGCAGAGGATGCATGAGGAGAGGATAGGCTCTTTGGGCTGCCCGATGTGGGAGATCATCTCCAGGTCCAGGTTTTTAGGGAATCAGTGAGTGTGGAGGAAGAATTCTTTCCCCCATTAGGAGGATGATGCAGGGTATATGGCAGCTGATTTGGGATGGAGGCAGGGAAAGCAGGGAGGGCCTGGCTCTGATCTGGCTTCAGGGCAGTGAGAGGAAGGGAAAACACCCTCATGTAAGATGCTAGTGTTTTTCTGAACCTCCATTAACTCCCCCACAGCTCCGTAACCCCATACAAAAAGAATGTTGAGGACAAAATGATGTCCAGCTGACAGACAGGACTTACGGGGGTCTCCTCCTTGCCTGGATGTCATCCCCTCTCTTGTCACTCAGCCCCAGGAGAACCAGCACAGCCTGGGAGCTGCCCCACTGCCCCTGGGCACGTGGAGCAGTCCCATCTCCCAGCGTGCCAGTGCCAGGAGAGGGGTGGTCCCAGCAGGGTCCCAGCTGGGCGGTGATGGATGGCGATGCTGGTGGGTGGCCGGCAGAAGGGCCGGGCTGGAGGGTCCCACAATGGATGTTTCTCCATCAATTTGTCCTCATTACCATATAAATGGTGGGTGGGAGGGAGAGGAAGGGCATGTGGCGACGGGAGACACCCCGCACATGTTCCCATCTGGGGCAGCACATCCCCCCTTCCCCATCCTTCCAACCCCGTCTGAGCGTGTTAAACCAGCTCCAACAACCCCCGGCCTCTAATTCAGCAGAAGAGAGGAACCACCCCCTATTCAGAGCCTTGAAAAGGCTACAGGGTCCGGCGATGTTAACAAGGGAGGACATGGTCCCCGTCCCCGCCTCTCCCGTCTGTCCCTCGCCCCCCGGCCTTCTGCCGTGGCAGCGCCAGCCAAGCCCGCTCCGGGCTGGCCCGCTGGATGCTGGGCTCCCGGCAAGCGAGTCGCAAGGGACCACTGGGGCTTGGGGAGTGGGAGCCGAGCCTCTTGAAAGAATCCGCTGTTTGTGGCAGTTTTGGGTGGCACGAGGACGACAGCAGGGTGGGACCCTACCGGTCTCCAAGGCCAAACCTGTCCTGCCGAGGGGCAGTGTCTCCGGGCATGGTGCTGGGCATGTCCCCATCGTCCCTGAGCCCTGGGTCCAATCGGGTCCCCATGGCCCGGGCTGTGAAGTGATTGGGGGGCGAGGGGTGTCACCCCAAAATATCTGTGCCTGCGGACATCTGTACAGCAGGTTGCAGGGACCCTCCTCCCAGCGAGGGCTGACCGACCCATAGCCGCCCGCCAAAAAATCCCAGGAGCAGCTGCCCAGCCCGGCTCAGCCCTGCACGCTGCCCGCTGGCAGGTGCCCGCAGGGGGAGCAGGTACCTTCCTCCCGCTCTCACTTGCATTGGCGTAATTAAACTTGATGGCTTTTCGGAGTGCTGCTGTTCCGGGAGCAAGGGCAGGACCCCGTTCTCTGCAGGGCTATTATGGGGGTAAGAAGGTGTCCCAAAACACTGTCCCCGAGCCCACAGGGCCCCGGGGGGCGGCATGGTGCGTGCTGCCGAGCCCATCCTGCACCCCGAACTCCTCCTCCATGTCTCCCTCTGTCCCGAGCCCCTCACCTCTTGCCCCCTCTCCTCAACCGTGGCACCTGTGTGAGAGCAACGTTGGGAACAATCCCCCCTCTACAGGTGCTGCAGAGCCCCTCTGCCTGCGCCTGGCAGCTTCTCCCGGCGGGGATGGAGGTGTTTCAGCAGGCAACAGCCTCTGGGAGTCAAACAGAGCCTGCTGTGCCTGTGTGAACACCACGGACAGACAGACAGAGGCACACATCCCCCCCTACACGGACCTTTATTCCATGGACAGACACCTGCCCACCACCGCACTGGACGCCCACCAGACACCCACCAGCTCTCAGAATCGCCCTCCAGTGACACAAATTACTCTCTTTCCAGCTTGTGTCCTTTATATCCCAGGAGCACTCAGATGTCCCTGTGTCCCTGATCCCTGTCCCCTCCAGGAACAAGCTGGGGGGTACCTGCACTTGGGCCTGTAGTGACAGCAAGGCACTGTGAGGACAACAGGACAGGGGCAGCCCGTGGCAGTGCCCACTTCTGCAGCCACACACACCCCTACAGCCATGCCCACCCCGCATCTGCCAGGTGTAGAGAGAACTCTGTACCCACGGAGGGGTGTGACAACCTCTGCCACCGCACAGGGTGAACCCTGCCAACCCTCCTGGCTGGTGGGGCACCCTTAGCTCCTGCTCCCACAGTGTGGGGTACAGAGCTAAAATGTCAAAGCCACCCTTCCCCTTCCCTTACCCCCTCCCCAGTCACCAGGGCACGCTCTGCCCACAGTGGGTCCCTGCTGCAGAATTGGCAGAGTTGGGGGTGATGCCGGTGGTCCCCACCCTCCAAACAAGTGGGAGGCAGGCAGGGGCAGCTGGGCACAATGCAGGGGGCATTGGCATCAATTGCTACCTTGTGTCCCAGTACGGGGTGGGGGGCTCCCAGCGCTGGGAGAGCTGTCAGCAGGATACAGCCCCGGGAGAAACGCCACCGCCATCCGGCACTGACTGCCACGAGCGGCTGTGTGGTGCCACGGGGGCATCGGGATGGGGGTGTGTGAGTATGCACTCACACGCTGGGGACGAGTAAGAATCTAATCAGGGTTGTTTTCTGTAATAAATCATTTGTCTTAATCCAACGCCCTCCCTCCTGCTCTAATAACTCCCGGCGCTGGGCCCCACAGCCACAACAATGCAGCTAATGGAACAATTTATTTTCATAATGGTGCTGGTGGGGAGAAGGGGTGGCCGGGGTGGGGGCAGCATGGTCTAGGGCAGGAGTTTCTAATTAGTGAATGAAATTTGATGTAAGGCTGGAGGAAGATGGATACGCTTCCTGACAAGAGGCCTTTCAGCTCATCAAAGCACTCGAACAGGGAGGTAAATTAAATTATTTCTAATTCTTCACTAACCTCCAGGGAGTCACCCTTCCACCAGCAAAAGGTGGGTCCATTCCTGAAATGAAGAGGCAGTTGAAGGACTGAGGTTAGGCAGAAGGGGCCAATGCAAGAGATGGGGATGACAAGTTGGGATGGGGCGAGACAGAGGAGTTCGACAGGCTGCCACTGACTTTGCCAGAAAAACAGGGAGAGAAAAGGTGGTGATGGAGGGAAGAGCTGCAAATGGTCAATAAATAAACAACTCCAGGGACTAATGACTAATTTGCCGTGAGTTTTCCATCCGTCCCTGTCACCTAACTAGACCTGGAGCAGGGCTGAAACACAGCCGGTGCTCAGATGGAGCAGAGCAGCCCAGTGGCAAGGAAACAGCATCCCAACGCTCAGGGAATTTGAGCAGGGACAGCACTTGACTGTGAAGGGGTGACTGATGCTGAAGCAGGCAGAGGGCCCAGTGCAGGGGATTGCTTCAGCAAAGGCTCTTGTTATCATGTCTTTGTATAATTTAAGGCAAGCACCAGTGAGGTTAATGCTTGTGGCATAAAGCTGTTCTTGGGATGCACAGTATTTTTTTCTAAATGCCCAGCTCCTGCAGTCCTGTGATGGAGACTTGTTTTACAGAACAAGTGCACTCCCTCCCAGCTCTCCCTGTTTTACAGAGAACAAGTGCACTCCTTCCTAGTTCTCCCTCTTGCAGAGAGACCTTCCAGTGTCAACCTGCCACTAGCACAGATGCCTCCAGTACCAGAGTGCAAAGAAGTCTTGGTGCTGTGGCTGAAATCAGCCCCTGTCTCTCTGGGGAGCAGGGAGCATTACAAGCTGTGCCGAAAGCAGCCAGGGCTGTCTCACAGCTCCACGCCCTGTGGGGCCAAGGAAGCCCATTCAGGGCCAGCAGGTAGGTTCCTGGGGGACTCTCCCTATGAAATCATGGACGGCATTTCCTGCCAGATCTGCCCTCCCAGCCATCCTCAGTGCTGCCAAGCAGTCATGAGTGAAGCACAGCCCAGGGAGTGAAACAGGGGGATTAGGGGTGCTGTGTCTTACTGCAGGGGGCTGGGGAGGCACGGCAGAGCCAGGGCCCTGCAGCACTGCCCGGCTTTGCTGCAGGCTGGGCAGCACAGTCCCCTCCCCACGGCTGAGCTAGGTGGAGCTGGGACAGGCGCAGAGCCGGCTGTGCTGACCCAACACTCCAGGAATTTAATTTGTTTAATATATTCCCTGGGAAAGAAGAAAATAAATAAGTGGCACCTTGCTTGCCCCCATGTCTCACTCTCACAACGAAGGTGTCAGCTTAACGAGCCGAAGCCCTCAGCCTGATTAAGCAGCCACTGCTCCCGCTAATAGGGAGCCGGTGATTGATGGATGGAGAGCATTAGCCCTCCCAGCCTGGTGCTGGACTGATGGGCGGGGGCACCATGCCCTCCCCAGCCCCTTTGCTCCTGCACTCCATACCCAGGCCTTGGTCAAGGGCATGTCAAAGGCTTCCTCCTTACCCCAGGACAGATTATCCTGCCCCGTGGCTCTGTGGCATGGGCAGTACCCAGGAAAATGAAGCTGGAGCTGCTTTCGACTGGAGGTGGGGATCGACACACTGCTGGCTTCCCACTGCCTGTGGGTCTGTGCAGCACCTTATCAAAATAGGGGCTGAGGACCAGAGTTGTGCGGGGCCTTTGTGCTGAGCTCTACATCCCATCCACACTGTCCCCCATGGGCTGGGGTAGGGTCACCTGGGGACATTGAGGCACAGGGATGTGCTAGAGGTGATGGCAACTGTCCAGGGGGAGCCCAGGACTCTTGGTAGTTCCTTCAAGGCTTTTATCCAGTGAGCCCTTGCCATAGTAGCAGGGAAAGACGCTCCCCCTTTTCCCATCTGCTCCTCGCTCAGGCTCTCCTACAGTCCTGCTTGCCTATGCCTTTATCTCCCCTCCTCCCTGGTGTCCCTGGGTCTCACTGCAGAGACGCCACCCTCTCCCACCATTCCGGTCCCATGGCATCACCATCCCCTGCCCCCACCTTGGGAAAGGGTTAATCAGCAGCCAGGGAGACAGGGTAATAAATGGCCGTTATCTTCTTAATGAGCTGACATTAATTAGAGCCCAAGGTCCTGGGAGGAGCAGCTGATTTATCCTGTCACTCCCCGGGAGCAGGTTAGGGGCTGACTCCATGGAACGGCCATTAAGAGGGAAGAGGTGAGGCTGTGTTTGTGGGGGGAAGTGATGTGTGTGAGGGTGTTTCTCCCCCTCACTCCTCCATGCCCAGAGCCCAAACCTGGCTCTGTCCCCCCACAGGCAGCAGCTCTGCCTTTGGGACAAGATACAGTGAAGCCAAAACAGGAGATTGTGGAGGTGACAAGAAAAATCAGAGCTGGGGGATCCCCCTGTGTGCCCAGCCATAGTGGTGCCAGGGGGAAGGCGAGCCTGGCTGTGCCAGAGATGTGACACTGGACACAGTGTGCTGGAGTGCTGTGCCAGGCTGTGGGAGTGGGGGCATGGGGAAGCAGCAGGAGGGACACTGTGTGTTCAATCACTTTCCTGGGTGATGCTGAGCTATGGAAGATGCTGGCCTGTTTAGTCTCTCCCCACAAAAGACAAGGCCTGGGGTGAGGACAGACACTGAGGATGAGCCAAGGTGCTGCTCCCTCATTTGGGGGCAAGTGGAATGAAGGTGATCTCTGTGTGGGTGCTGTGGGCTCATGGTGTTCCAGGATCAGATGTTCCAGAGTGGTCAGGAGCTAACAGGACTGGAAGTGTAGTGGTTATGCTCTGAGTCTGTGTAAGAAATAGAGCCAAGCTGACTGTGTCCCCGTCACTCCAATCCGTGTGTGGATGTGTCACTCCATCCCCACGTGTTTACAAGGGGACAAGCCCTCTGTCTCCACACTTGAGAGCTTTTGCAGTGCACTGCTGACTCCCAGGAACCCAACAGCCCTTAGGGCATCCCCTGCAGCCCTGTGGCTGATCCTGAGGGATGCTGGTGCCCTAGCCCTCGGCGGTGTGGTGGGGTCAGGTGTGACACTCCAGAGCTGCCCTGGCTGTTTCTGCTGGGGCAGGCACCCTCCCTGCCCTGCCAGCCTTCCTGTGCTGGTTTGCTATTCCCCTGCTCCTGAGTGGGAGCTGTTAACACGTTTTTCTGCTCAGCCTTGCCATGTCCCGTCAGAGATGAGGCTGCTTATTTGAGGAATTGCTTGGCTAAATAAACAGCTGACCAGAAATCCCTGCAGGAGGCCTGTCTGGGAGGGACTGAGCCGTGTTTGCTTTGGCTGTTACACTCCTTCGCTGGGGGCTGGTCCAGGGGCTCTCTGCAGAGGGAGGGTGGAGGTTGGGCAGGGGGATGGAGGCACGGGGACTGCTGCGTTCCGGGACAGATCCCCACCTGTTGGACTGACCAGCTGATGTGCCAGGATGAAGAAACCCTCAGGAGCCTGTGGCTGGCTTGGAAGTCTCTGAGGTGGGAAGGATCAGGCCAGCAGGATCAGAGGGAATCCAGGCAGAGACAGAGCAAGGCAGTGACTGAGCCTGGAAGGAGGTGGAGAGGTGGCCTCATTGACTTGTCCACTGTCACCATCAGAGCAGGGAGAGTTCCCTAAAGGCAGATGAGAAGCCCTATGAGCATTTCTGCAGACAGCTGCTCTGCTGCCATGGCACTATGTGGATGCCTCTACCAATGTTTCTGCAGAGGGAACAGCCCCCAAGCAACCTGGGACCTCAGAGCTGGCTGTGCCAGATCTGACACAAGGTACACTCAGCTCCCACTACTGCAGGGCTGATTAAGACCTATTATCTGGTTGGTTAATGGCCCCAAGCCTCTCACAGGTGACTTCAGCTGTTCATTCAGCCACAAATCATCGCTGGGCTGGCAGTTTATTTACCTTCCCCACCAGCCTCCTGTGGCTTCCCAGACTCTGGAGATAGCGGGTGGCCTGGCTGTAAGGGGCAGGGGAAGGGCAACATCCTGCTGTGGGCAACAGTCAGGGCTCCCACAAAACCTGGGGCACCCCAGAAACGGGCTTTTGCACCCAGCACTTTTTACCAGGGCCCCAGCCTGCTCAGGGATGAAAGTGGGATGCTTCTACAGCCTCTCTCACGGGGGAAGAGATAGAAAAACACTCCTGAGCTGGCTTACATCCTGTCTCCAGCATTAGAGGTGACTCCAGGCTGTATTTCTCCACTAGCTGGCTACAGACTTTGGCATGGTGCAAGATGACCTGGGGCACCAGCTCCAGAGCAGTGAGATCTCTGCTTCCTCAGAGATGCTTTAAACAAGGTTGGCACACTGTGGGTTTCTTACAGAGAAGTGGTTTCTAAAGGTGGAAAGCTCTGGGGGCTGTGACCTGGTGAGTAGTTAATGCTTAGCAATCAGGTGCAGCCATCCTGGAGACAGGGAGCCCTTTCGACACTTAAAAGCCTAAATGGCCTGGTTAGATTTCAGGGTTTCCGTCACCTCTCCGGGATGGGCTAAGCACTGGTTCCTGCAAAGTCTCTGTGTCAAAGGTAACTTCTACTCAAGGCAGGAGGTGACCCAAAGCTGACAGAAGGACCTGGTGCTAAATTGTTTATCTGGGAAAGGCCAAAATGAAAGGTTAGGTGAAAATTAAGACACCCCAGCATGGGTCATGTCATATATTGTGTCTGGGATGAAGACTCGATCCTGGGAAAATGGAAGTCTGGTCCCAGTAGGGAATTTTTTTATCAGGGTATGGATTTTCCTCGGCACCCTTGGCTTTGATCTTGGGGCAGTTGGATTTGCTGAGGGACATTACGTTGCTTCCCAAGGTGATACTGAGGAAGTAGTGGGGCTGTAAAACTGAACTGTGCTCCCAAATACTACCTGTGATCCCCATGGCTTGTTTCTGAGGGCTCAGGTACTGCTGGCAACAAATTGGGGAAGTATGTGAAATGCTGTTGGTAGTGCTGTGGGACTCCAGAGCTGCCAAAAACCTGTGTACAGCAGACCTGAGTGTCTTTGGTGGAGGTTTGCTCTTCTAGTTTCACTCCTGGTGCTTGACCTTACATGGATGGGAGTCACAATAGAGTAAATTCATTAGAGGCTATGGACACAGTAAAGAGCTCCAGTTATCTAGCTGCATGCCTTCCCATCAGCAGTAAAAAGGCTTTTCAAGGCTTATGTGTACCTGCAGGGGTGCTGCTGTGACTGCTCCTTTCAGGTGACTGAAGGAAGACTGAGCTCTGAATGTGCAGCTGAGTCACATCCAAAAAATTCCCTCCAAAATACCAAAATGAAAGAATCCCAGGAAGCTCTGGGCTGTGTGAACACCCCTGGTGATGCCCACTGCCCAGCGTGGGATGCTGTGATCAGGGTCTCCCCAGAGAGGTGAGGGAGCTGAGGAATTTCACTGCTGCCTGGGCAGCTTGGGACCTCTTGCTGGCCTGCACTTTCTGGACAGAAATAGTCTAAGTGGTTAAACGTGGTGGTACCTTTAGAGCACACTGAACATGAGGTGCATCAGACAGGGGACAAATGGAGATGTTGATGGGGTTCAGCACAGGGGAGCTGTGGGGGGACAGGGAGCAATATGATGCTGACTGGGAACATCTCCCCTTAAACTCCACCTCATCCTGAACTGGGGTGGTTTTCTGGGAGAGTTTTTGTCCATAGCGCCCTGAACCCTCAAAGTGGGGGAATGAGCTCTTTCTCTGGCTGGTATCTTGGGGTCTGCCACCTGTGGCTGCTGTTCAGGGTTGCCTTAGACCCTCCTGTGCAGGAAGGATGCTGGGCAGAGGTGAGGGGCCAGGCCACTGTCACATTCACTTACTACAGTCCTCTGATTTAGTTAGCAACCAGGTGAGCTGTCACTGGAGGACCTGATGGATGGGAAAGAGAGTTCCCTCCTTCCTGAGGAGGGAAATGAAGCTAATCAGACCTCAGACACCTTAATCCAGCTCTGATCTGATTAACGACCCTGAAGACTGTGAACTCATCAGCACCCTGGCATCTATCACTGCCTTGCATCCTGCCCCTTCTGCTGTCCACCACCCAGCCCAGCTCTTCTGCACACAACCCTGGACTCCATCTCTCTGCCCTGCATGCCATGGGCTGTGTGCCAGCTGCTCTGATCCTGGACAATCCTCTTGCAGGGTCTCAGGGTCTGGTCTAAGTGTGTCCATGCATCATCCTTCCATGATTTGCCTAGATTTCTTTATTCAGATATTTCCAAATAAAGAAATAAGCCAGATTTTATGGCTCTGTCAGCACAGATTTCTTGCTTGTGCAATTCAAAGGCTGCAGCTTGGCTGGTTGTACTTGCATCACCCTGGCATCAGTGAATTGGGCACTAGAGTGAGCTGCTGATCCTTGGGGGAGTTGCTTGTCCTTGGAAAATCTCCTTGGGTAGTGCAGGGGACTTCCATGAGGACAGTAAGGCTGTGACTCAGAGCTATGACCCAGACCCCTCATTCAAACCCTGCTGCCACTGCCTGAGTTACACTGGATACAGTCACAAATGGTCTCAGGGCTCTCCAGGAGTTACCTGAGCTTTCCTGGGCTGCCTACCTGCCTGTCTGTAACCCCATGGTGCTGATTGAGGTGGGGATTTCTCTGTTGTGACTCAGTCTCTGCTCCAGGTCTCACGGCACATTCCCTGAACAGAGCTAACAAACCACTGCAATCCTTGGAGTCAGTCCTGAGGGCTCAGGTAAGGACATGGTAGCTCCTCTCTTGCCATGTAGGCTATTGATCTGCAGCAGAAGAGTTGTCCTACCTTCCCTGTGCTCTCTGTTCCCTGGATATTTCTTGTAGTTTCCCCCTGTGCTTGGGAGTCAGTCTGCTCCATTCCTCCCCAAGTCTTGTCCCATCTGTGCCTGCTGCTTGGCTGTGCTGGCAATTCATGGGAGGAGAGAGAAAGTGCTTGGTATGCTTTTGCTTTTAGGGATGTTGGTTTGTGTCCTGGGAAAGCAGAGGGGGATGGGCTGGGGGGAGAAGAGGGGAGCCCTACAGCCTCTCTGGTGGTAGAGAGATTGGAGCAGCAGGCACAGCTGAATTGAGGTGTAAAAGGAACACTGTTCCACCCTCAGTACCTTCTGGCCAAGTCAGGTGTATCACCATGGGGAGACATCCACCCCAAATCCCCTTCTGAGCAAATCCAGCTCTGAGCTTTCCATGGGGCCTAATCTTGCCCTTCTGTTTCCCAGGGAGGCATCTGGAAAAGGGATATTGTGTGTCTTCCCACGGGCCACCCAGTGAAGCTGTTTGGTGCTGGGCTCAGGCAGTGGAAGGAGGAAGTTGTTGCAGCTCCCTTCAGCAGGGTGATGTGTGTGCAGGGAGATCAGCAGGCAACGTACCAGGCTCTGCTGGTGCTGGGAAGGGAACTCCCTGAGGTTGCTGAGCACAGGAAGCACAGAAGGCTGAGGAGGCCCCGTATGCCCCTGCCTTTCTCCTCTCTGGGCATCTGCTTGCAGCCTCTGTGGCACACAGGATTCAGTGGGGTGGACCCCTCTCTTGCTCAGGGAGCAAGAAATGCTGGAGGGAGAAGGCATACAGGGGCAGGAATTTCCTTTAGCCATTATTACATTTAGGCAGGGCAATAGCAGCTGTCTTACTTCCCTTCCAAAGAGCAGGACCCACGACAGGGCACTGAAAAGCACAAGCTTGTGTCACTGTGTCAGAAGGACACCAAAAAGTGGGAACCAGAGACACACAGGTGCACACCCTTAATGGCAGAGATCCCTAAAGCACTCACATGCACTTTGCCTCTCCCTGAAGGCCAGTGCCAGGGGATCTGGACCAGCTCTGCTCCTGCTTATCCACCGTTCCCAGACCAGCCAAGGCTTTCCTCTCTATCCTTCCAAGGTGTCATTCTCTAAGTGTCTTGTCTAGGAAAGGTAAGATAAGGCAAATGAGTAACCTGTGCCTGTATGCACATTGAACAGACATGGGTGATGGAGGGTGATGGTCCTGTGTATGTCCAGCTCAGGTCCAGTGATCTCCCTGGATGACAGTGATGCCATGGGGAACAGCACAGCTGGGCATGGGTGGTGATCCCCAGTGCCCAGGATGCAGAGGAGCCTGCTAGGGAGTCAGCACCTGTCCTGCCCCCCCAGCTACCTCCAGGTGCCTGGGGGCAGCACCAGAGCCCAGCACAGCTTTGCCTACATGTGCTGAAGTCTGCCTGGTCTCTCCAAATCTCCTCCAGTCGCTGCAACCATAGATAGACCTGCTTCCCTGCCACGGGGCTCTGGATCGAGATGATGGGCTCAGCACCCTGGGTGGTGGGTCCTGCAGGCTGGGGAGACCTCTGGGTGTGGAGGGGCTGGGGAAGGGGCAGAGTCCCCCGGCTCAGCCCCTGGCGGTGCCCACGGCTGTGTCTGGGGGCTGAGGAAGCCGGAGGAGGGCGGCGGGGCGGGGNGGCGCGGCCCCGCGGGTGAATGCCCGCCGGTGCCGGGGCTGGCCCGGGGCTGGCCGGCCGGGCTGTGCCCTGGCAGGGGAGCGGTGGGGCGCAGCGGGGCTCGACGGCTCCGCACCGGGCAAGGCCATGCATAAGCCCATGGAGAAGTCCCAAAACTTCCGCATCGAAGCGCTCCTGGCTGAAGAGCCGGCGCGGAGCGCCTCCCCGCCGGGGCTGAGCCCCGGGAGCCCCGCGGCGAGTCCCGGCCCCGCCGGGCGCTCCGACACCCCCTCACCGCGGGCACCCCCAGCCGCTGCGTCTCTCGCCCCGGCCGGCTTCGTCCCCAAGCCCGGCTTGCTGCATCTCTCTGGCCCCGGGCTCGGCCCCCTGCCGGCCCTCTACCCGCCCGCCGTGTACCCGCTCCCGACCCTGGGGGGCCAGCACCCCGCGTTCTCCTACACCGGCATCCCGCACCTGCCGCCGCCCGGCGCAGAGCACCTGAAGGCGGCCGTGGCCGGCTCCTTCCCTCTGGAGCACTGGATCCGAGCCGGGATGCTGGTGCCGAGGCTCTCCGACTTCAATGGTGAGTGACCCGAGCACCGACCCTCCCGTCAGGCGGAACGCGGCTCTGCGCCCTTCCAGCCCCCGGGGGCGTCCGCCGGCACATCAAGGTGCAGGTCCCTTCGACAGCCCGGGACGGAGGTTTCCCGAACCCGCCCCTTCGAGGGCCTCCGGTGGCTGGGGTCGGGAGCCCGCGTGGACACTGAGCCTTCCGGGCTGACCCCGATGCGTGGCTCTTCCTGTACCCAGACCCGCTTCCCAGCCCGGCAGGGCTGGAGAGGGGGGCGGTGGGGTGTCCCACTGCTGGGGGGAGGGACATGAGTCGTCCTCTGGAGACCTCCGGGGGCTGTAAGGCCCTGGGGAACAGATCCGAAGGGCAAAGTCTCGCTTTACGCCGGCCCGGTGCTCCGGAACAGCCCCGAGAAGAGCTGCCCGCGCCGCAAAGCCGAACCGCGCCTCCCCAGGCTGCTGGCGCCGCAGGCTCGTTGGGCTCCTGCGGGGCGGGAAGGAAACGAAAATAAAGAAACGATGGCAAAAACCTGTACCAGGAAACGGATAAATTCCCCCCGGTGCGGCTTGGAACGAACCCGCCCGAGTCCTGCTGGATGCGGGGACCGGCCGGCGCTCCGGGTCCTGCCCACCGCAGCGCTCGGCTCGTGGGGATGAGGGGCCGGTGAGTTCACTGCTGGCGGCCGCTGCGGGAACCGGGGGGGCCCGACAGCGTGCTCGGCTCCAGCCTTGCCCCAGTCCCTCCTGGTGGGCACCACGAGGGCTGCGGGCAGGCACCGGCTCCCACACTGCTGTGATGGGCCACGGGTGTGAAGGGTCCTGCGGGGCACGGACGGAATTGACTCCAGGAACTTGTCCCGTTGGGGACTGGCACCCCTGGCCTGACCTGGACCCTGCCCTGTGCTGGTCACTGCAAAGATGGACATTAAACCAAGAGTGACTGGTTAATAAAGCCCTGCCAGAGTATCCAGATTTGTTAGCTGAGCATAGGTAGTGTCTTAAAAATCTGGAAGCCCATGTGCAAAATAATAATATTAATAATAATTATAAACAACAGTGCAAAAAAAATTAGAGGATTACTTGAAAAATCCCATTTATTACTCCTACCTCAGACTATTCCTGGTCAGGTTAAAGTGAAACAGACTCTTTTTTTTCCTCATGTTGTCGCCCTTTACCTGGCTTTCCCTAGACTTGAGGAAAGGTCCGTCTGTGAATATATAGGTGTAGAATAAGCCTCTGGTGCTATGGGTTATGTGCACTCTTCAAACGTGTTACTAAGGCAAGAAAAAACCAATCTTTATTAGTTAGGGAGTGAAACACCTTCCTGCTTTCTGCAGAGGCCATGTTATCTTTAAAGGGTCTGGGTCTGTTGGTGTATCTCAGCATCCTGGCAGCTTCATACAGAGTTGTGTTTCACCAGAGAGGGAATGCTCCACCTGCATATGATCCTGTGGCCCTGAGTGCAGCTTCTGGCTGGGATAATGTAGGGGGTTTTGTACATCAGCTCCATTCCTCTCAACTGCAGGATATGCTCTACAGCTGGTTGTATCCAAAACCTCACTAAAAGGAAACAAATCCCAAATTATTGGCATGAGAACAACTTGTGAAGGAAACTCTGCAGAATGCACTGGACCAGAATGTCAATGTCTCTTGTGGAAAACACTGGACAGGGCTCCTATGGAAGCTCAGAGGGAGGAAAAGCAGCTTCTGAGCCAAGCATTACTTACCTGGGTTCTGTAGATACATGGAGGTGTAACAAGGATGCAGCAAAAGCTGCCAAAGTTGTAAATTTTTAAAACAGAGTGACCACAGCCTCAATCCATGTCCTTACTAAAATGTGTTTGTTCCCAGTTCTGGGGAACCCTTTGCAGTGGGGATTCTTTCTCTGCAGAGGATCCTGTCAAATACTGCAGCAAATTTTCTGTTGTGCAGAAGAGAACCTCATCCATCTTCACATCCTTATTTCTGTCCATTGGTAACCTTAGAGTTCTCAAGTGTGTCTTCATCCCTCTCTCTTTCAGAGCTCACCGAAGCTCTGCAGTCAGATTCCTTTGCAGCGTGCCTTCTCCTTGTAGGTACCAGCTGCATGTAATGGCTGTGTCTGGGGCCATACTGCCCCAGTGTGCTGGGCATGGTGTAGGGTCAGGGACAGGAAAGGGCTCCTGCCTAGGATGTGCTGCCTCCACAGACCTTCCTCATCCCTCCGAGGAGGGTGGTGGGCTGGGCAGGAGCCTCCCATTGTTGGCACAGGGCTCCTGGGCTGTCTGTAGTCTGTGGGAGTCCCTGTCCCACCACCCAGCCTAGACAGACAGATGGACAGACCTGCCTGCCTGAAGCTTCCAGAGTGACTCAGTACAAGTGTCAAGGCTGCTGGTGACAGTCATGTTGAACTCTCCGAGGAGCAGTGGACAGATGACTGTAAGAGATGAACCTGGAAGCCTCCTAGGACATATTATGGATCATTCCATAAGGGAGATCACCCTTGAGATTTATTTAAAGGCAATTCCAGGACTAAGTTCTAGAATGAATTCCTTCTTTGGGTGCATGTGCACAGATGTTTTGCAAGTGTGGTCTAGTTTAATCTCCTAGGGACAGTCAGGGTGGGGGAAGCAGCAGGGCAGCCCATGAACTGCGAGCTCTGTGGGCGTGCATTGCACACATTCTCCCCTGTGTGAGGAGGCAGGATGCCAGGGAGACGGTCTGAGACACTTGGTATCCTTGGCAAGCTGGCCTGGGTTTGGGTGCTGGGCTGGCTCAGAGCAGTGCCCCTGCTGTGAGACAAGTGGGTGCCGAGCACCCCTCGCCAGCTGCCGTGCAGAGCCTTCTGCAGTGCCTGGCTGCCTCTGCTGCAATGCGGAGTGAGAGGCCTGTGGAAGGCCTGGCTGCAGGAGCAGGCGTGCCCTTGCTGCAAGCAGCAGGGATGCTGCCTGCCCAGGTTCCCCTGTCCCCAGCCTGGATCCCTGTGCTGGGGCTTTGAGCACCTCCTGCACCGCTCAGGGGGGAGCATTTGGCACTGGAGTGCTGTGCCTGTTAGTTCTTCTGGGAGCTGTGATTTATTTGCCCTGTGTGTCAGTGTGGAAATGCAGTGCAGTGGTAGGAACCAAGTGCAGAAACCCAAAACCCACTGCAGCTGAGAGCTGTAGGAGTGGGGAGCAGTGACATACAGCTAAAGACTCTCAGGAATAGCAGAGGATCCTCTCTGAGGGACCCGGTGCTTAGAGGGCTTTCCTCGCACACCACTTCCTTGCATCACCCACTCACTAACTTGATGGCCTGGAGCCCAGATCAGATCCTGCCCATGATGGCAGAGAGCTTGCAGATGGGCTGTGCTGGGCTGGGAGAGCAGGCAGGGTAGGTCTTATCAAACTTGTTCAAAAAGTAATGCCTTGCAAGGCTCACCAGGTGCACAGTGGTCTGGTGTCTGCCAGAAATATGGGCTGGGAAACAGGTGGCAAGCAGCAATTGAGGTTTAATGGTGGAGCAAGCAAGGGGCTAGCAGAGGTAGCAAGTGCCCTTACACATGCTGCCCCACACATAATGGCCAGGGCTGCTGGCAGACCAGAAAAAGCCTCTGGTGATAACCCTGATGCTGAGACTACCTCTCTTCCTTCCAGCTCTGACATCTGGAGAAACACCTCCTAAAGCACTCAGGGTGTTAATTTCCTCTCCTTTATCTGCCAGACCACAAAGTTAAGTGAACTATAGTTAAACAAACCAAATTAAAAACAAGTGAGTTAATATCAACCTAGGATTACCCTTGTTATCAAGTAGACGGAACTGTATCAAATAAACCAACAATCCTTCATAAGCTTTATGTAATTATCTAGGAGGCAGCTGCCTTGCAGAGCTCCTGGCCTCAGATTCAGAGGGCATTCCTGGCCCCAGGCCAAGCAATTTATTTACTGATACTGCAGCCAGATGCCAGGCACCCATCAGGGGGTGCAAACCCTGCCAGGCTGAAGGGATGTTGAGACAAGCTCTGATCCTGGATGGAGTGCTGGAGATGGCTGAGCAGATAATAAAGCCTTTGGCAAGCACAGGTGTGATGCTGAGGCAGTCACTGGTCTTCTGGTAGGAGCTGGATAAGGTGGAGAGCCTTCCCAAAGGGTAATTCTTCCTATGAGATGTTAATTGTGATAGGGATGGGTTCATATCTCAGTTGACACTAACTGGAGAAGGTAAGCCCTGAGGGGGATGCTTGGTGTGCACTCCTTAGGAGGATTCTTTGTCCCTGTGGCAGCCTGCCACAGGACAGGGAGGTTGGGGCTTAGCAAAGCACACTGGAGAGGCTGGAGCTACCAGCAGCCACAAGGCAATATTTCCTCTTTCCATGGGAAACCGTAACATACTTCATTCCTTCAGTCCCAACTTCTACCTCCTTCCTTTTCTCTTTCCCCAGTGAGAAACTGTGGATCCTCTTCCCTCATACTCCACAGAAAGCAGCTAGTGCCCTTGGGGAAGGGTAACAGCAGAGCTGATGCCAGAGATGTTGGTCATTCAGGTCCGTGAAAACCTGCTGCTGTGGGTGTCTGAAGGTCAGCTGTATTGGCCGGGGCTTACTCCAGCTGGTATGGAGGCCAAATCTTGAACAAGTCACAGTGGAGAGCAGTGGTGATGGGTAATAAATAATAGCTGCTGAAGAGTGTCTCGTCACAGGTCAGGTGGCCAGCCACACCTCTGTAGGCTGGTGGTGGCTCGAGCTGTGTGACAGCACCACAGAGGGGTTTGAGGGTTGGGGTTTTTTGTCAGCACAGGGGCAGGAGGCTGGCTGGGTTTCCTGGGAATTCAAGCTCTGCACAATGTTTGTAATGGACACACTGCACTGAAACTGAGTTGGACACTGAGGAGGAGAAATTTGGGCTGGCAGCAGGACCATGCTCCAGAAATCAGTCCCCTGCATTGGTAGTTATTTGGGATATATTTTGTTTGGATTTATTTGGCTTTTAGGCAAACTTTCCATTCTTCTTCTTTTCCCTGCTAGACCAAGCAGTCCTCAACAGCTTACCTGGGGAAGAGTGAGTCCCTTGAGAGGGTGTTGTTAAAGCCAGCTGCCTTCCAGGCTCCTCTGAAGCTGGGCAGACCAAACTTGCACTGCTTTTAGGATTGAGATTCTTCTGTGAGGCACTTCTGTGCCTCGGCTGTGCCCACATCTGGTTTTAGTCTGGTCACATATGACCTTGCTAGAGGAGGCACAGAGGAGCCTTTCAGGGTGATCTGAAGGATTCTGTGCTCCCCTGGAGCCAGGATGCAATGCCCTAGGAGCTGAGCCCTGGGCTCTCTGCTTTGGAGTGGGGAATTCAGACTGTGATTATGATATTTCTTCACCCCTGGACCCTCTAGCTCCAGAAAGCACAGAACTCGCAGATTACTGGATGCCGAGAGGGCACAAGCTCTTCTCTTTCCCCAGAACATTCTCTACAGACCATGCTCAGAAAGAGGAACTGCTCAGAGGGGCCCTTCCCTGACCTGGTACAGCCAAACTGCACAGTGCAGCCTCATTGCAGGGAGGGACTCTGGGGCTCCAGATGCTCCAGCCACCCTCCTGTTTCTATCAGCAAAGGAGGCTCACTGGGAGCCAGAGTCCTTGGGTGCTGGACACTGCCCGGGGCTGCTTTGTGTTGTGCCCCCCCACCAACACAGAGTGAATTTCCCCTCCAGTTCTCTCTGATGCCTCTCTGGCCTTTCCCTCCCCGAGGAGCTTCAAAGGGTGTTAGCTTGGGCAGATGCTAGTTCCCATAACACCTCCTTTCCATAGCCAGAGGAAGCCTTTGCAGATCTGTTTGGTCCCATGTCCCCATGGAGGATTTGTACAGCCAGGGCATCCACAGCCAGTAAGAGTCCAGATGGCTGCCGAACTCTGCAGAGCTGAGACATCTTTCATCTGTATTTGTCCTGGAAATCTTTTGAACCTCTCATTCGGTTTTAGCCTTGAATATGTTTCATATGCAAAGTAATGCATCATGTGTGTCAGAATCATTGGCACACTGTGTCTCTGTTCAGTCAGTCCCTCGTTTAACTGGCCCGTGGCTCCAGGGTGGGTCCCACAGGCTGTCTCTCCTGGCACTGAGGGGCTACAGGCACAAGAAGGGGTTGTGTCTGTCCTGCTCCCATGAGGTGTTTTCACAGCCCTAGCCCTAGCCTGTGTCCTATCTGCTTGACCCACCCAGGATCCAGGTACTTGGGATCAAACCTGTGTTGTGATCAGTTAATGCCTCTTTCATAAATTCCTGCCTCATGCGTCATCACTGTGTTTGTGAAGGGCTCGGTGGTCACGCCGGGAGATGGGCAGGTTGGGATCAAAGCTGGAATCTGGGGGAGATAACATGAGTGGTGCCCCATGCCCAGCAAAGTGGGCGAGTTGGAATGGCCCTTGCCAAGCAGGGCACACCTTTGGGGCCAGGATGCTCCATCTTGTTGCCCAAGATGTGCCAGCAGGGACGTGCCAAGGTCCTTTCACATTAGTGCCCACCCCCATCACCCCCCATTCTCCCCCACACCCCTCCCTGCTGCTCCAGCACTTCATTCCCAGCTGCAAACCCCTGGGTTTGATTGCCACTGTGGTGCTGGGAGAAGCAGTAAACGCTGAACCCCAGGGGGACAATAAAGCCAGGGGAGAGGAGATAAGCAAGGATCAAACAGAGTGCGGCAGCCAGCCCGTGCTGGACTCTCAAAGGTCCCTTTGTTCCTGCTGCCTCCTGATTCAGTGCCGCTCTGCCTTCAAGGGCTGCAGGCGAGATAGCCGAGCTCACGGACAGCCCTGCCGCAGCCCTGGCCGTTGAGCTGCCACCTGTGCGGCCCAGCAATAAAGAAAAGAGAATTAATTTCAGTCACAGCACTGATCCCAGTTGTACAACGAGGCCCGATAACATATCTCACTGGCTCCTATCAGGCAATAAAGCCATTATTGGGGTGGGAGATGATGGAGACGTTCGCTTTCCTCCTCATCCTGGGTTTGCTGAGGGGTTGTCCCCCTACCAGTCTGCTATCCCCTGACTCCCACCCACTGTCTGCTCTACAGCTGCCCCGCAGTCTGGCTTGATGGGGAAGTGCCGTCGGCCCCGCACAGCGTTCACCAGCCAGCAGCTCCTGGAGCTGGAGAACCAGTTCAAGCTCAACAAGTATCTGTCCAGACCCAAGCGTTTTGAGGTGGCCACATCGCTGATGCTCACTGAGACACAGGTACCTTGGCCCTGGGGGGATGGAGCATGGAGCCATGGAGCTGCTATGGGGGGAAGTCAAGGTCATGGGCAATGTGGATGCCATCAGCCCTGCACCCCACTGCACCCCACTGCTCCCATCAGTGCCCCTTCCAGGGCATCTCCTGCAGAGACCTGTCTGCTGGGCTCCAGGCTCTTCTCACGTGAAGGGCACCCCAGAAATACTGCTCCTCTTTTTACCTGGCTTTTTACCCTTTTTTACCCCAACTTGGGTTTCAGAACCTTCCCATCCCTCAGCATGGGGGGCTAGAATTAAAACGTCCCTGTGCATATCCTTGGCTGGAGGCTGGGTGTGGGGAAGGCAGCAGCCCCCATTATTCCTCTCCCTGTGACAACCTCAGCCTCTTTGCACACACCTGTAGCACCGTGGGATGCCCCACAATGAAGAGGTTTTGGGGGGAACCCTCCATGCAGGAAAGGGGAGGGGGTGAGTGGGGACAGGATGGGACAGGGTACATCCTCTCCCCTGGGGGCTTTCCCTTGGCAGGTGAAGATCTGGTTCCAGAACCGCCGCATGAAGTGGAAGCGGAGTCGCAAGGCCAAGGAGCAGGGGGCTCAGGCGGAGGCTGAGAAGCAACGAGGGCTCAACAAAACCTGTGGGAAGCTGCTGCCCGGCGAGCCCCAGGGACAAGCTGCCGAAAGCCCCGAGTTCATGGGGCACAGCCCCGACTCGGGCTTCCTGCACTGCAGCACCACCGAGCTGAGCTATGGCCCGGACTCGTCTTGCTCGGGGGGCGAGGAAGAGGAGGAGGACGAGATGGGTACCACAGAGAGGAAGATTGGCTCTGTGTTGTGAAAGGCAAATGGAGCCAGCTGGGGAGAGGGGCCAGGCTGTGTTGTGGGGGGTCTCTTTGCTGGCAGACACAGACTGTGCCTGGAAGGAGCAGGGGGCTGCAGGGCACCTGCCACCCTTTAACTTATGTGTGTTTGGATCCTATTTAACTTGTAATTATTCCTCTGTGTGTATCTGGAGGATTCCCCAGATCCCTCCCCTATAAAGCTGTTATCTGGATGCCTGTGCTTTTCCTTAGGGGATGGGAAAATCCCCTGTCCTGCTACTGAACTCTCCTACCAGGCCCCTGGGGAAAAAACGTGGGGAGAGCAAACTGGAACAGCTGGCAACCTGCTGGCACAGCTGGAAGAGAGAGACCCTGGACCCTTCTTTGACTGCACTGCCACTCCCCTACAGATCTGACAGTGCCTGGAGCAGCATATCCCAGTGTGGTGCCCAGCATGTCCTTCCCCTTGGTGGCATGGGGGAGAGCTGGGAAGGATGCCCAGGTTGCATGCCAGCATGCCTGGCCTTCTCCTGCACCAGCAGCATCCCTGGTAGGGTCTGCTTTTTGCAGGGAAAAACTGCCCTTTGAAGCAAAGCCGATGCTGTTTTCTATGCTGCAATGAGCCCGGTTGCATTGGTGTGGCATTGCCCCAGATGAACAGGGGAAGGGAAGCAGGAAAGTGCTCAGGCTGTGAAGGCACACAAAAAGTGTTGTGGTGAGCTCCCCTTTTCCCATGGTGATGCTTAACCTCCCTCAGTTACTTTCTGGGCTTGTTTTCTGATGCTTTTGGCATCTTGCTCACTCTGGGCTGAAATCAACCCTTAGAAGGAGGATAATTACTGGTACCCTGTAGCACTTCCCTAAAGCACTAGGGTTAAGCACTGGCTCCCCATAAGTAAGCAGGCTGCCCATGTACCTCGCAGGAAAGGCCCTATAGAGCTGCCATGCAAGTAAGCTGTGCTCTTACTGGGTGTGCCCTTGAGATGGCCGTGAAGGCAGAGGGGCCAGCCCAAGGCAGCAGCCCTGTTTCACCCCTCCAGTGCAGGAGTGGAGCAGGCTGGGCCGGGGTGATCCTTTCCCAGACAGACCACGGTGTCCCTCCTGTCCCACATCCTGCTGTCCTCTCCTCTCCCTGTCTCTGCCTGAGAGTGACAGGGAGGGCTGTCTGCCCTGGGACTTGTGGTGGGGGCCTGGAATCCTGGGTTGTCTCTGGCAGATAGTCAGTGATGGAAGGGACAGGTTAAGTGTTGGTGCAGGGCTGTCACACATTGTGAGGCTGGAAAAAACCTGTCAGGGTCCGGGGGGCAGCACCCTGGGCAGGGGGACAGATGTGATGCTTTTGGGACAGAGGGGTGGGGAGGGGGAGCAGGTGACAGGAGAGAGGAACATGGGGATGGATGGATGGATGGATGGATGGATGGATGGATGGATGGATGGATCACAGTCCTGTGGGGGGGACGACAGTGACCCACAGTGGCTGCTGGCAGCTCAGCAGTTTCCCCCTGGGTATGTGGCATCCTCACTGCCCAGGTTCCCTCTCCCCAGCAGTCCATCTCAAGACATGCTGGTGTCCAGAGCCCTGGAATTGCCCAGTGGGGATGTCTGGTTCTGGGGAGGCTGCAGCCCTTGCTCCAAGGGGGTAGATATGAGCCAGGGTAGGAGCAGGTGCCAGGAAGCTGCCGTGGTTGGTGTAATGTGGGGCAAGAGGGAAATAAATGTGGCGTAGGGTGGGAAAAATACAAGGAAAGGAGGGAGAGATGGGGAAGCGTGAAAGGATGGTGCCTAATTCCCTGCCATTGCTGTGTGGGGACAACAGAGGAGGAGAGACCCATTGCTCCAGGAGAGTTGTGCCAGCTCCCAGCAGGAATACAGGACTGGGTGCAGAAATGCTGGCACGCTCCAGCCCATGGCTGCAGGAACATCAGGGCCAAAGACATCTATCAGCTGATGTACAGCCTGGTTCAGCAGGAAACCACAGAGAGTACCAGACACTGGAGCTGGGCTGAAATGGGGGAGACAGGAATGGTAGAGGCAGAGAAGAAAAGGCAAGAAGGAAAGCAACAGAAGTGCCAGGAAGGAGGAGGGGAGCTGAAGGCATGTCACAGGCTTAAAACGTTCACCTTGATGGGCCGTGACAGGTTTAATTTGCAGAGTACAATCATTAAAGTGATGGATGGGAGGCGTTCATCTCGCGCCTGGTGCACTCAGGCCCACCGTGGCTGCAGGAGGGTTTGTTTTGTTGCTGTTATTTATGAGGTTGTTTCTGGAGGAGCCAGGCACTCGTCCAGAGCTAGGGGGACAGAGGAGGGGATGCAATTGATGCTGGAAGAGTTAGGGTGCTGATTTACAGCTAGGCTGCTTAGCTGGATGACTCATTTGTAAACATCGACAAATGCCATTAAAGCTGCATCTCCTTCCTGCCTCTGCCCTGGCACCCTCCCTGTGCTGTATGATGTGGCCAGCCCCACTCTCCACTATAGTGCTGCCTGCGACCCTGGAGGCGCTATCTGTCCCTCCCCACAAGAAAAAATGAAGGTCCTGCCTCCTTGAAAGTCATCCAGGGCACTGGGAAGATGTAGGACTGTCCCGTGGTGGTGGTGATGCCCCATGAGAAGGATACCTGATGGGGTCATGCAGCCAGGGCTCCCCACCCTCTGTGCCTTAGCTGGTCTTGGCCCCATAACTACTTCTGGCAGTGCTAACAGCTTGTTACTTGTGTCACCAATGCTCCAAGGAGCTTAGGGTGACGCGGCCCCATTAAGGTGTCACTCCACCCCTATGAGAGCACTCTCCAGCCTGCTGTGGCCTGTGACCCCGTGCCACCCTGCAATCCCCACAGTCCTCACTCATCCATCCCATGCACCCAGAGACCTCACGGCCCCCCTTTGCTGGCTCAGCTTTATGCTGTCGCCCGGCCCTGCACTCATCCTTAACACCCCTCGCCCCACGCTCTCCCCTGCACCCCCATATCCCTCCCCAATCCACGCGCCCTCCTGCATCTCCTTGCCCCTGAACTTCCCATCCGCCCTTGATCTCTGTGTCCTCCCTGCACCCCTGAGAAGTCCCCAGCGGCCTCCTTCACCTCTCCACGTTCTCCGGACCCCCGCCTGCCCGGCCCTCTCCCTGCCCCGGCCCCGGCCCCGGCCCCGGCCCCGCGCCATCTCCCGCTCCCTGCGCGCCCCTCTGCCGCCCCCTGGCGGCCGCAGCTCCCTGCGCGAATTGACCCGAGGCGGCCGCCGTCGTCGCTGCGGGAGCGGCTGCGTCCGGTCTCCATGGCAACGCGGGCCGGCCCGCACGGTGCCGAGTGGCCGGGACCGGCACCGGCACCGGCACCGGAGGGCACCGAGGTGCCCCGGCCTTCCGGTGCTTTAGGGAGCCGGGCTGGGGTCGAGGCAGCCGGACTGACCGGCGGGCGATGGTGACCCGGGGCCCGGGCTTCTGCTCCGCCCCGGGGGCGAGCAGGGTTGTAATGGAGCGGGCCGTGCCCCAGGGAGCGAGCTGGGCAGGCGCTCGCTGTAGGGAACAGCAGTCATCCCTGCGGGGCTCGAGGGGGCCGGGCTGCAGAGCGCAGCTTTGCTGCACTGAGCTCTGCGGGCCGATAGTGGGCAGGGCAGGGCTGTGCTATCCAGCGCCAGGGGCTGGGCTGTGAGTCGTGACCCACCGCTCATCGGGACAGCCGTGCTGTCTGGAGAGGGCTGGGCTCGGCTGCAAAATGGGGACACAGCGGGGGCTGCTCCCCTGCAGGGAGGGGGCTCAGCGCCGCCATGAGCCTGAGGAGGGGGCGTTGGGTCTCTGGGAGTGCCCAGCTCTTCTTGGCAGCAAAGGCTCTATGGGTGCAGCGGCAGCGCGTCTGAGGACGTTTTCCTCTTGTTTCTCAGATGCTTGCTCAGGTGCATGGCGAGTCCCAAAACTCTGACTCTTTTCGGAAGAGTGGCTATGACAAGAAGGTGAGCGGAGGAGCAAAGAGTGCTACTGACGTGGCGGATTGTCTGGCAGGCAGGGAGAGGAGAGAAACAAAAAACCGTCCAGCCTTTGCATCCGTCGTTCATCACGCCCTTTAGTATCTGCTGTTTGGGCTGTGGCCAGGAGGTGTCCTCTCTGGACCCCTGGAGCAGGGCTTTTGGAGACTCCGGGAGTTTTGCCGCGGGGTGGCTCCTCTCATCCCCTGCCAGAGTCAGAAACCCTTAGCGTAGAGAAACAGCTGTTTGAGTGATTTCTCCTCCTTTCCTCCCAAACTGCTACTGTCTAAGGTGTCTGCAAGAGAGGCAAAGAAGAAGAAAGTCATATTCTGGGGCACTGAGGTGCCTGAAACACTCAGTTGGCATGGCTGGGAACTTGGAAAAGAAATGATCAAACACCTGACCTTGAAAAATGTTCATGGGAAAGCCCAGAAGCTGAGTTACAGGTGCGTGGGAAGTTTGTTTGTCCTTTGTACTCCTCACACTCTCGCTGCATCTTTCACTCCTCCTGCTTATCAGTCACACCAGCACTTTTTCTCAGATTCCTTTTCCCTCTCTCCCCTTGAGTGCTATGCTGGAGACATAAACCTGCTAATTCAGAAACACAGGCCTTGTTCCTGGCAGAAGTCTGTTAAATGAAATGCCTTGTTTTAAATTCTGTTTTGCTGATACTTCTGTCTGTGAGGCATTTCCAGTCTAGTGAGATTTTAACTGTGGATGTATGCCAGCCAGTCACTAGTGTGACCTAAAACCATTGCTCCCAGAGTCCCTCTGGATGTTGAGCCATTCCAGCAGTCCCTGTGGCCCTCCCTGCTCTGAAACTCAAATGTGTCTGCCCTATGTGTTTTGCTCATACTGCATGTCCTGGAAACATAAAATACTGTTCAAGGAAGGGGTAGGTGCTTGGAGCCAGGAATGGGTTTTCAGGACACCTGGGTTCTGTCCCTCTCTATTATTTTGCTGCCAAAGTACCCTTGGGGTCCAGTGTGTAAACTGCCTCTAAATTGTGGTGTCTGGAGGTGTTGGTTATTTATTCTCTTTTCTGGTGTCTAACTTAAGCTGCACACCCTCAGACAAAATCTCGTGTTTTGATTTTATTATCTAGAGCTCCTTCCACGCCATTTTTCTTCACTGTCTTCCCGCAGCCGATTACTCTGAACCCTGGTATGTCCGTAACTCTGCCCATCGTTTTCCGCCCCAGTGAGAAGGTAAAGCAGCAACATCACAACTGCTCTCAGTGCTCAGGCTGCATTCTGGGGGAGGGCAGTGGGCCTCTGCCTCTCTTGTCCTTTCTGATTTGTTTTCACTTGAATGCATGAGTCCTTGGGGAAATTCTAGCACAGAAGGAGTGGGCTTCTAGAATGACCTTCCTGCTCTCTCCGCATCTTTATTACCTGAGGGAGCCCTAATCCCTGACTTCTCTGCAGAGTTGGCCGGTAGTTATGAGAGGAGTCCTCACAAAAAACATTCCCAGTTTTTCATGTACTACTTCTGACTCTCAACTCAGTAAGATAAAGTGCTTAAACTGTCTTGATCCCAAGGAAACACCTCTGGGTGGTTTTAGTGCAGAACCTTGGGTTGAGTGACTCACTTTCTGCCTTCCTACAGGAGATTCCAAAACGTCAACATTCAAAGGCTACTGGTTTTCTAAGGGGATATGTCAGGGGCCTCTGTTCTTTTGGATGGAGTGGGTATCTCTAAGCTTTATTTTAAAAAGCAATGATTCTTTTTATCCAGACCCTTTTCTTGATTTTCAGGTTGTTTTAGTGTCTGTCTTGGCTCTGAGTGTTGATCTCTGGCTCTTGTCAATAGCTGTATGTCTTTGATGTGTATCTCAGTCCTGGCCATAGAGCTTGTCATTGGACAGATTCCCAGTACTCTGCTCTCTTAGTATCATGATTTTCTGATGACTGTTCAGTATTCCCTTTATGAAATAAGCTGCTGGCCTTGTTCCATTTTCAGTGAATAGTTTGTCTGCAGCACATCAATTACTAAAGCAGGAGGCTGCCTTTCTTAAAGAGAGCAAGGACTATGTGTGCTGCAGTGTCCAAGGGCTCTCCATACCCGTATATAAGTGTTACTCAGGAGGGGTGACAAGTGGGTAGCATAGAAAACACATATCTTTCAATTTCTTCTATCTCGGCTGGTTAGTAAATGTCCTGAGGCTATTTGTACACAGTGCTGTCAACTCTGCATCTTTCAGTTGTGTATTATCTGCTTGGATCTCTAGTTGACAAAGCATTTAATCAAAGATTACTACTTCTGTGCTCGTGGAGCTCCAAGAAGGGCTGTACATGCTTTAGTTCAGCTGAGTTGGGATCTTGAAAATACTGAAATAAATCCATCTGCCTTGAAACAAATCAGGTGAAACTAATGTGGCCTTCAACTTCTGTCCATGAGGGTGTTTGTGTGTTCCCTGACAGAGGAGTATGCCTGAGTACCTTCCACACTGCCTGCCTTTTCTGAGTGATTCATATGCTCTCTGTCCTGCACAGAGGCCTCCACTGGTGCCTCTGCTGCCAACATTTTTCCCCCAACACTTGCAGAGGTGAACGTAACAGGTATTAATGGGTGGAGCTGCAGTACCTGCAAGGTGGAGTCTATCTAAGTGCTGTCTCCCTTTGCTTTTTTGGTGCAGAGGGATTATGAAGACAACATCTTCTTTATGAAAGCTGAGGGTGAGTTCTCGGTTGCCCTGCGTGCTGTGCTTCCACGCTTCTGTCTGTCCATCCCGGCTGCTGCCCAGCTGCCTGTCTGTGCTATCCACAGTGCTACAGAAACAACGCTTCCTGTGTGCAACGTTGGGTGAGTGAGAGCTGGCTAAGCAGACACTCTTTCTGTTTTGTCACTTTCTTGGACTCTCCAGTGAATGCAGCTCATTCCAGTCGTTATTAGTTCTGTTGGCTGCCTTAACAGGAGGCAAAACCCTGCCTTTCCTGAGGTCCTGGCAGAAAAGGCAGCAGAATGGTAGTGCAGGTCACTGTGGGCACGTCTTGGTATCTTCACCTGTTTGTTGCCAGCATATGCTGAGAACCATTCATGCACAGGCACTAGGTGAGAACAAGCACAGTGTCCCACTGAGAACATCCCACATTCACAGGAGAGGCCTGGGCTTCCGTTTGACCAAAGGCAACCTGCCCAGCATGAACAGGGAGAGATGAGGCTACCAGCTGGAAACATTTTAGTCATCTAGGAGCAAGGATGCTCCCCATTACCAAGGTTTGTCCTGTTTTAATGAGGAAGGACAGTACAGTAGAAAGGAATGCAGTGAAGTTCCCAGGCAAGGAGGAGGTGTACTTCCAACCAAGTGATTCCAACCATTTCAAGTGTTTCAGTCTCCTCTTACAGAAATAATTTGTTACAACTGAGAGGCCCAGGATGTTGGAGGATAAGGATGGTAAGCAACACACAGCTTGGATCAATAAAATAGAAAAAACTGGTGGTGCATCATGTTCTTTGCAGAAATCAAACAAGCAAAGGGAGTTCTGGAAAACTGAATGAGGTATTAGGGAAATGGCTCAATCCTCTCTTCTCACTTGAGCATATAACAGAGGAACAAGTGTTCATTTGGAAGTAGGTAGCTGCAAATTTATATACAGAAAAAGCAAATACTTAATTGTGGAGCTGATTTGCTTGCTATCACCTTATGGCCATTAATAAAGTTCTTAGCTGTAATAACTAAGATTCATTAAAGTGTGGATGGAGCATTTGCAGAGACTAGAGACAAATTTCTTCACAGCATCACATATTTGTCTGGCTGCATTAGGGATTCTTCCATTCAGCACTGGTTGCTTCACATCCCAATTGAATAGCCTATTGGGAAAGGCCCATCCTATGCATGATTGCACAGGCAGCAAATGATCCATTGATCTGCTTTAAATGTGTCTCCATTTCCTAGTGATCTCGTTAGTGTCTTTGACTGGGAGACACCAAGCCCTTTTGTCATGATTCCTGACCATGGCAGAGTCAACCCGGGTGCTGAGCACATGGTCAAGGTGATCTTCAAGCCTGAGGTGGTTGGAGTGCATAATGCAACAGCAACGTGCTGGTTTGGAGGTGAAGTGAAACAAAAGAGGACAATCCAGCTAAAAGCCCTGGGTGAGTCTTTCTTGCAAAGAAATGTGTGTTACCCCTAACTCAAGAATAGCATTCCACAGGGATACATGGAGGGCCTGCACTATGAGGCTCTGCCACATATGGCTCAACCCAGTAATGAGCAAGTGAAGCCCATGGTTTTAAAGTGGGCTGTGAAATTCTCTAATGTATTTTTGCCAATTTGGAAGTGTTATCTGAAGAGACAGAGGGTACAATATGCCCTGTGGCATGCTTTGGCCAAACCAGGATTTCCAAGGCCTGTTTAAGTTGACAGGGGGGAAGAAATGACAGGAGTTCACTGGAAAAACCTCCCCAAACTCCTGGCTTTGTCTACACTCAGTGTCTCCTGTGTCCCTGCTAGACAGAGAAGCTTTCTGGATGCAAGCAATGATTTCATTAGCAAGTCCTTGCCTGAACTGAGTTGTATGGCCACTGATAAACAAAAAATGTGATTCTGAGTTAAGTAACTTAGAGTTGGAAGGGAGTTTATTTGGTTCAAAGCAGGGCCAACTTTGAAGGCAGATCTAACTTCAGAGTTACCTGAGATTCTTCAGAGGCTTGTTCAGTAGAGTGTTGAATATCCAAGAATGGAGGATCCACCTGTCTTTCCTAATCCAGTATCCTGTTCTCTTTAACAGCCAAATACCCTTGCCTGCGTGTGAGCGTGACAGGAAAGAAGTCTCAAGAAGTACAGCCTGGAAAGTTTCAGGATGTCCTGTGTTTTGGATCAGTACCAGTGGGGACAACTGTGGAGAAGTGTGTGGAAATCTTCAACATGTCTGTGGTATGTGGAGAGGGAGATTGACTTCTTGTGAGAAGCTAGCATGCTGACACATTTCTCTGGGGTATGTGGTTTTATGTATCTCCCTTGATGAAGCAGAGATGATGTGCCTTCCCCTACCAACCATGCCATTCACCCTTACTTTCCAGCTACACTGCTGGCAAGTTAGCCTGTTGCAGCATGGTATTGCAGTTTCCCTCTGCTTCCTTTCTGTGCTTGGTCCAGATCAGGCAGCCACCATGTCCTTTGCATCCTGCAGGGGACCTGCTCACTCTGGACAAGCCCATCAGTCCTGGGTGGCAGTTGTGTCAGTCTCAAATTGGTGTGTGTGTGTCCCAGGCAACTGATGGATCTTCTGCTGCCTTCTGTGGACTGCAGCCCAGTGAATTGCTCAAAAAGTCAAATGGATTTGAGCACCTTGTTACCTGTGCCAGCTCAGCCCATCCCAGCCTCTTAAGTGGGATGTACTCAGAGACAGCTGACATGCATGACAGTAGTGCTGACTCTTCCATAGGCCTTGCAGTTTGGGAGTGGAAAAGACACGCTCATTTGTTGTACTGTTATTATTCACACTGCAGTGGTGCTCAGCACTGCCAGGCAAGAATCAGGATGGTTTTTTAAGGGTCTTGAGGAAGGTGACAGAGCACCAGCTTTTTTGTTGTTGTTGTTTGTTTGTTTGGTTGGTTGGTTTGGTTTGGTTTTTTGGGGTTTTTTTTGTGAAAAGAAGATCCATAAACAAGGTGGAATTGTGGATGGAGGGAAATAAGTTACCTGCTTGCACGTTCCCCTGGTCACAGCAGTCACTTAGGTTATTTTGGTCCCTAGGGACACCTTGAGCCATCTTTCCCCCTACCAGAGCACTCTGAGGCACTCTGACCCCAGAGATCACCAGGAGTTTTGCTGCAGCCTGCTGATTTCTAAACATATTGTGGGAGCTTGTTGCCACCCGTTCTCCATCAGAAAAAGGTGGCAGAGGTTTGCTGCACAGCGTTTCTGTGGTGGCATTGGTATTCTTGGTGGTGTTTGGCACTGCTGAAAACTGCAGTTCTTACCCGATTAGTGTCCTGCATTCAGAGCCATCCTGGCTCTTGCTGGCTTCTTTGCTAACCTGTTTCTTTTCTACTTGTAGGTTGATGCACCGTGTGAAATAGAACGAGCAAAAGACCCTCTGCTTCGTGATTATGTTTTCTCCTGTGATGTGTCCCATGGTGTTGTCCCTGCCAAGGGGAAGCTGGTCTTGTGCATACGGTTTCAGCCTCAAATAGTAGGAGAGCACAGTACTGACTATTTCACTATCACATATGCTGGATACCACTTGGAGACTGTTCTGAAAGTGGTTGGCTCATGTAAAGGTACCAAAGCCTTTCCCATTTCTCCCTGTTAGCTTCTTACCACTGGAGGGAAAAGGTTAGTGCTTGGGGAAGGACTAGGAGCTATCATAGCCTGCAGTCAGACTAAACTCCTCCTGAGATCCTGGCTGTCCCTGGGTAACTGTTTGGGATCTATACTTGCTTAACTGTTTTAAGTGAATGTCTGACTGCTTGCTAGGTCTAGTAGGTTTGCTGATGAGCTGACTCTGGTTTGGGAAGATCAGTTTAGTGCAGCAGTAGCTTGTGACATATTGGAAGAAACAGCTATGACAGGTCCAGGATCTTTTCTTGCATGTTGTGCTAGGTCCTTCTGTGTCCCTGCACCAGAATTCTGTAGACTTTGACTGGATCAATCTTGGAGAAAGTTTGATGCAGACACTAAAAATCAGCAACATGTCAGATGTCCCGGCCTATTATCAGTTTGATATTGATAGCAAAGGGAGTGTCTTCTCCTTGGATCGCCCCTGCGGAGTCTTGGAGGGCACAACAACACTAACACTGAAGGTGATCTTTCGACCGACTCACCCGATGAATTATCACCGCAGAGTCGTGTGCCTTGTCCACCACCAGGTACAGGAGGCAGGGGGTAGTTTCATTGCTGTGATACTTTAGAGGCATCTTTCAGTGTACCCCAAAACAGGGCTGGCCTTTCTCACTTAGTAGTCCCTGCAAATCTCTTCCCACTGCATTTTCATTGATACCTATCATAGAATAGTTAAGATTGGGAAAGACCTCTAAGATCATTGAGTCCAGCCATTAACCCAGCACTGCCAAGTCCACCACTAACCATGTCCCCAAGTGCCACATCTACATATCATCCTCCAGGGATGATGATTCAGCCACATACCTGGGCAGCCTGGGGTCACAACCATTTTGGTGAAGAAGTTTTTCCCATTATCCAGTCTAACCGCTGCCCAAACACAACTTGAGGTAATTTCCTCTTGTCCTATCACTTCTCACCTGATAGAAGAGACCAATCCTCACCTGGCTACACCCTCCTTTCAGTTAGTTGTAGAGAGCAATAAAATTCCCCCTGAGCCTTCTTTTTTCCAGGCTAAACACCCCCAACTCCCTCTGCCATTCCTCATAAGACTTGTGCTCCAGACCCCTCACCAGGCTCATTGCCCTTCTCTGGACATGCTCGAGCCCCTCAATGTTTTTCTTGTACTGAGGGGCCCAAAACTGAACATAGCATTCAAGGCATGGTCTCACATGTGCTGAGTACAGGGGGACAATCACTGCCCTGGTCCTGCTGGTCACACTATTTTTGATACAAACCAGGATGCCCTTGGCCTTCTTGGCCACCCAGGCACATGCTGGCTCATGGTCAGCTGCTGTCAGCCATCGCCCACATGTGTGGGTGAGGTTTCTGATGAGCAGCTTTCCAGCAGCTCTGCCCCAAGCTTGTAATGCTACGTGGGGTTATTGTGACCCAAGTGCAGGACCTGGGCTCTTGTTGAGCAGAATCCTCATGGTGCAGGTTCCTATCACCAATAGGATGTGGACAGTCAATAATGCCTATGGATGAGGTGAGGTGCATCCTCCGTGGCTTTTGTCCATTTAGGTCTCTCTCTTAACTTTAGCTGCACAGTTGTGCACTGAGTGCCTTCAATTTTCACTCCAGTTTGAAGAAAGTTCTTGTCTGACATCAAGACATAAAGTAAATGGCAGCCTAACACTGCAGATGCTAAACCTTTGCCAGGCATGGTTTTGGAAGAGATACTGATATGGTGTAACTCAAAGCAATCACAGGACAGTTAATTTCTTATTATCCTGTCTTGTGTTTTCCCAGGAGCCCATGTATGTGGACTTTTTTGGTACCTGCCATTCAGACACTGCTAAGCCAACCACCCTTCAGAAAAGACACCTCTCCTGGTACCGAACCAACATGGTGAGGGGACTGACCTTCTACCCCCCTGATATACTGAGCGTGATGCTGAAGGATGGGAAGTTGCAGATGGATGAAAAGGGAGCCCTCATGCTGCCCCCTGAGGTATGAGCTGCCCTCCCTGGAATCTAAAATACTTCCAGCTGTTCTCTATATTTGCTGGGCATATGTTGTACAGAGGACAGATCTAGAAATGCTTCCAGGTACTAGACTGATTTCTTTAGTATTTCTGCTGTTGATGTTCCCAGTACACACCAACGCTATCTTTGTCAGCTGGATTTTACCCTAGCTCAGCCACTAAGCTGATTTATGGCTTTAAATCAAACACAGGGTCATCTTTTGCTTCATATAGTTTCAAACTGAGGCTTACAGACAAGCCTCCTTGAAGCCTAGACTTTGAGCTGTCCTAGGAACTCTTACTGAAGTGCGTGTTGCATGCCCTCTTGCTCATGAAAGTAATCAGTGCCTGGTGTCTCCCACAGGCACACTTTCCCTGCTCACACTGAGATATTTCCATCCTGTAGATTTCTGAGGACCAGCCACCCAAAGAGTACTTTGAACCCAATGCCATGACTGAATATTTCTGTGATGGTGTAAGCAGCGACCTGGCCTTGTTTCCTGCTCATGTTAGTGTCAGCCCCAGGGAGTATGATTTTGGATGCTGCGTGCCACTTCACAGGGCAGGACCTCTTTCTCTCTGCGTGACCAACCACACCAAAGGAAATGTCACTGTTGTCTGGACTCCAAGCCATGGCAGTGCCTTCCAAGTGCACCCCGAAATCTGTGACATGCCACCACTGAAGTCTTCAACCTTCTATGTCTTTTGCAAGCCCACTCAGGTCAACAGTCTCTATGCAGCAGAGCTGGAAGGTTTTGCTGTTTACAAGGTTAGTAGGAATTACTAAGACCAGAGATGACCTAGCAAGCAACTATTTGCAGAATAAAGTATTTTGGAGGAGTTAAAATTCAGTTTAAACCCTTAATTTTGTATTTGACAAACTAGCACCTGTAGTAACTCTTTTGGCCACTGCTTTGATACACTGTTGTGTTAAAGTTCCTCTTTCACCTGTGTCCTGGCAAAGAAATGACAGAAACAAGTCACAGCTCATGCACGTGGCACCAGTACACTTGCTCTTACCCCCAGGGAACATGAAGCATGGTACACCTCACTGAAGGAGGAATTACTATGAATTATTGCACTATTAGTGTAGATGTGAGCCTGTACAAGAATGGTTATTGTGTCCTGGGTGATGGGCAATATCTTGGTCTTTGTGTCTGCCCCTCCACAAGTAAAGTGCTGAGGGCACTGTCACTCTTGTCCCAAATGATGTGGGATTCACATTACATGAGTCTGCAGTTACAGGAGATTGAGCACCCAGAAATGTCCTGGTAAGTGAAATTTAACATTTGCAAGTCTCTCTTTGTTTCTCATCTGGCACTGGTCAGTCCTTCTTCCCTGAAAATGTCAATTCCTTAGCCCCAGTGATGTCATTGAACGAGCAGCTTCTTGAGATAGTATGTGCACTTGGTCTCTTCCAACTCAGATTAATCTGTGATTCTCTGAAGGCATCTTGCCACACTCCCTTCCTGCACACACTGTGCTGTCCCTTGTGTGTCTGCAGGTGATGAGACACTACACCAACATTGAGAATGATGCCACCATCTGTCCATCGTGGTGCCTGACTGTGAGGCTGAGAGCACACACATATGAAGCAAAACGGGAGCACTTCATTCCACAGTACATCTTGGATGTCCCCAAAGTGTGTAACTGATTGACCTTTGGATCTTTGAAGAGACACTCAGTGTTTGCCTCTGAATTCTTTACTTTGTCTCCCATTGCACTGAGATGTGTCTTTGGTGGTTTCTGATGGAAAGATGTGGAGGCTCCTGCTTTGGCACAAAAGTAGTATGCTATTTCTCCTGCATTAGCTTCCCAGCCTCCCCATGTCAGCTGTACTGACCATCTCATTAGCTCTGGGAGAAAATCTGTTGGGATCACCTTCCTTTCTGTTTAGGTGGACATAGGCACTAACAGGGGTGTTCAGTCCCCTCCCAGAAGCCTCAAAAACTCTGCATGCACTTGGGCAAACAGAATCCTCACTTACAAAAGAAAAGTGGTTGTAAGATAGAGGGGAAGGTTCTCTCTCTCTTCCTGCTGTTTCTGTAGCACAGTAAGGTATTTTTCCTATGTGGTAAAGTGAGATCTGATCCTAAGAAATAAGAATAGTCCTGAGAACCACTTAGAGAATCTCCTCTGCTAGTCTAGGCCATGCAGCCTTTTTTTGATATGCATGAAGTGGAGCAAATTCTAGCCTGCTGGAATTCTTCATCCAGGATGTCACTATCCATGCAGAAACTGCAGGCACCAGCAAGCAGCTCACTTAGTAGATTGGCATAAAGCATGGCATGATGGAAAATAGCTTCACCAGTCCTATGAGCCCATGAGGGCCACTGTGGGAAGGGAAAAGACCATCATTTGTGTACCTTTGGGTGGTTTCTTTACTTTCCTTGAAAAGAAGCAGGCTAAAAGTTCTCCATAGACTCAGGATGGTGTTATTGGAACCTGGAATTGAATATAATGAAAGCTTTTTCTTTAAGTTGTTATTTAAACTCAGTGAAAACAACCTTTCTTGCCTGTCCCCACCAGACTTTTCTTCCTGTGGTTTGTGACACTGATACCTACTGCAGCATGCTGTTGTCCAACACGAGCACCTCTTTGATAACCTTCAGTGTGAACCAAACTGCCTGTCCCTCTGTTTTGGTCAAGCCCAGCTCAGGACACATAATTCCAGGAGGCCACCAGATTTTCTTTTTCTCCACTCACCCAGCTAACACAGTCTTACAGCAGCATGTCCTGCCTTTGGAGCTGAACTCTTATCCTGCATACACCAAGGTAAGGAGAGGGAAGTGGAAGATGGTGAGCAAAGTTTTGTTCCCTTGTAGTCTTCTCTTTTCCCAATGATTTGCACTGTGGTGCCTATTGTATCTCCTAATGGTTTGTTTGGATTTTTCTCTTTGGAAATAGGAATGAAAGAATATTTTCAACATTCAGTATGGGGTCAGCATTGCAGAAGGAAGGCCTTTGTGGTGCTAAACATCCTGTGCCCCTTGTTCCTTGCATTTCTATCTCTTGGAATACACTGTATTATGCTGAGAGCCTGTCTTGACAGCACAGCCTAAAGCCCTTCCCTTCCTTATTAAGATGCAGTTTGTTCTTGCTTCTCTTCTGGAAGGAGCAACATTTTTGCAAGGTCCCTCCAGAGGTAGCTGAGACTTCTAGCTAATGTCTGTTACTTTTCCCTTAATTCCACAGGAGATTGTTCTCCACAGTTGTGGGCAGTCCCTTCTTTTGCTCTTAGAAGGTGATGGAAATCTCTACTTCAAGCCTCTCCATATAGGGACATCCTCTACACGAATGTACACCATTAAAAACTGCACAAGGGTACCCATGGTTTTCACATGGAAGATCAGTCAGTCTGATAGAAAGATCCTGTCTGTCAGACCCACTGGAGGGATCCTCCAGCCCTATGAAGCCATGGTAAGTTCAAATTCTACCAGAGCTGTAGTTTGATCTCTACAATACAACCTCAGCCTGGCTTGGAATATCTGGATGTTCATTCCCAGTATCAATCTTTGACACAGATGGAGGTGGTGTGTCTCTAGAGAACTAGGTTAGTTATAATGGAGGAAGGGACAGTGTTTGTGTTTATCTCTGGACTGAAGCTCCTGTGAGCACTCTTTCCTCTTGTGGTTGCAGGCTCAGGCATGGACTTTTACTCCTGACAAAGAGACCAAGTTTCTGCTGCGACCTGTAGTGTTTGTGAGGTGGAAAAGCCCAGGCCCCGTGTCTCCCAAAGGTGTCCATTATGTCTTACGGATCATTGGAGAAGGGGTACTGGGCACCATCAGGGTAAGGAACAGGGGCCCACTGGGGAGTAGTAGAGGGTGCTAGGGTGGGATGGGGATCCTGGACTTTCCCTTTTTGCACAGTCTGTACTGGAGGCAGCCAATAAGGATTCACAGCAAAATTCCCAGATGCTGTTTTCAGTGTAAATGACGGTACTGATTCTAGTGGCCTAAAGGCAACATGTTGTAAATGTCCTGCCGGTTCAAATATGACCTTCACAAATCCTCTGGGATTGCTCTGTTCCAGACTAAACCAAGAAGCCATTTGGCTCCTTGGGAATCATGGTTCTTCCCTCTCATTCTGTCTGCTCTCCTTCTTCATTTGTTTTGCCATTAGTCTGATTTCTAAGTGTAGTGGACCTTTTAAAGTGGTATAGCCAGTACACCTCCACCTGGCTTTCCTCCTGTTATCTGCAGGTCTATGCAGCCACTTTAATTTTTAGTCAGGTTTCTTAATGAACCATAGGTAAATAAAATAATACTTTGTAAGTAATTTCCTCATGTCAGTCATGTTGATTGATGGGTGATAATGTCTTCGAGGTACTTAGTTATTATAAATTGTATGTGAGTGTACAATTAGCCAAAAGCAGTCATGAAGGGGCCAGCAAATAATCTCTCAGCCTTGGCCCAAGTGCAGCTGGCCAGCTAGTGTTCTCACAGCCCTGAATATGTTACATCCTACCCAGCAAGCAGCCTAAAAAAGAGTAGGAGAAAGCATTTGGAGGAAGGATTGAGTCCCTTGCAGACTCAGAAAATGTCCCACATTTTATCATGCTCTAGCTACCTGAAAGGAGTTCGTAGCAAAGTAGATGTTGGTCTCTTCTCCCAAGTAATAAGCAATAAGGCAAGAGCAAATGACTTCACGTTGCACCAGGGGAGGTTTAGATTGGATACTTGAAAAACTTTCCTCAGGAAAGCGGTTGTCACTCCTTGGAACGGGCTGCCCAATGAAGTGGTTGAGTTATCATTCCTGGAAGTATTTGAAAGACATATAGATGTGGCACTTGGGGACATGGTTTAGTGGTGAACTTGGCAGTGTGAGGTCAATGGTTTGAGTCAATGATCTTAGAGATCTTTTCCAACCTTAACAATTCTATCTCCCAGGGCATGCCAGGTCCTAAACAAAGCAGGGAGCCCTTTGCACTGCGCTGCACATGCCAAAGGATCAGCATGTGGTGAGATAAGTGGTGGCTACACTCAACCACTATGCTTGACATGTTAAAGTGACCTCAGCATGGCGGGTTTGTATTCCAGGCACAAAAGGACCATCTGGACCTTGGAAATGTTCTAGTTGGTGATCAAAAAAGCTGCAGCATTGTACTGCTAAATGATGGGATCTGTACTCTGAATTACATCCTCAGTGTGGAGCAACTCATCACAGGGTCCCGTGACCCTGAGGAGGTCCGCAGCGATCCATTGGGTACTGTAAAGGAATTAGCATGGGACAGGACCTTAGTTTTCCCCTCTTTTCTCCAAAATCAATCTAGAATGAACTTGGAGGTTGGACTGCTTCCTGGCTGGCTTGCACTAATTCTCTCAAAACTTAAGTTGCCTGCTCCTTTTCATAGAAAGTGACTCTTCTATCTTGCTGGAAAAAGCATAATCCAGAGTCTGACAATTGAAGTTAGACCTATCTGGACCTTGAAATAAGGTACAATTTCCCAGCAGAGGAGGAAGTTAAATAAAAGACCTTACCAGAAGAAATGTTGGAGCTCAGCTCTTAGCTGCCTTTCTAGAGGACCTCTAGTTGGGAAGTTCCCTGTTCTTTGCTGGCCAAAGGTGATCTGGGTACTCCCAATGAGCTGCGAACTTGGGAATCCCAAGTTCGGCACCTGGAGCTAATCCTAACAATTATGCAAAGGGTGTCAGTAGCTAGAGTGCAGGTAGATTTAGTAATCTGTGTGCCACCACATGTGTGGTGTAAGAGACAGTGATGCCAAGAGCTCATACCACCTCTTGTATCTTACAGCTCTAGAGCTGGAACACTCCAGAGGAACAATCCCTGCAAGATCAAAAGCTTTTGTCCAAGTAAAAGTAAGGCCAGCCCGTCGGCTGCAATACATCTGGTCAATCAAATTTGCTGTTTGCACACTCAGAGGTGAGATGGATGTTGTGGGATGTTCAGAGGGCAGGGACAGTGTCTGGAAAAGAAGAGGCTAGCTAGACAAGGAGTTTCCAGCTTGGAAGGTAAAAAATGTAATGCCATATGAATGATAGGGAGAAGACAAGATATAAATAACTGTTTATGATTTTTCAGTGTGAAAACAAGGGGCACTTCATAAAATAATTAGGCTGTAGCCTTAAATCAAAAAAGGTTCTTTTACATAGTGCAGAACTAAATTGTGTAAATACACTGTTGAAAAGGATCACATTCATAGTCTTTTGGTGATGTCTAAATGCAGAATTCAAGGTACAGCTAGAAGTCAGTGGTTTAGGGGCTTTGAGAACCTGCCAAAGAAAAGACTATGTACAAGGCCCATTCTTTCTTTCTTTGGTCTTGGTAGGACCTCTTTTCCCTTTGCTGCAGTCAAAATGACCCAGGCAGCAGCCCCTTAATGGTGCATGACTACTTTTTAATGTTTCTTTCTCTCCCAAGCTGCAGATCCTGCAAGCACAAAAGAGGAACAGCAGCCCCTCTGCTGCATTGTAGCAAGAGGCGTCTACCCAACTTTGCGCATCACAGATGCCTGTACAACAGGGTATGCCAGAAGTATCAGCAAGCTGCACCTCTGGAAGCTCTTCTCCTTGGACATATTGAATGAATACTTGGAGCGAGACCCAGGTCCTGGTGAACTCACCTACAAAGTTCCCACAAGGCACAGGTGAGATGAGGAAAAGGCTCAGAGGATCTTTGAGTCCCTTACATGAGCCACACAGTGCTGTGGCTATTGGCATGTGTTGCAGCTCCCTGCTTTGGGGCACCCTGTTATTCCATCCTAACTGCTGCAGGCAGTTGCTCACCTCCATTTCTCTGCTTAAGCTCCCTTGAAAGGAGCCACAGAAATAGAGAATAATTTAACTGCAATGGACCTCCAAAAGTCTCTGCTGTAGACCCTTGATCAAAGCAGGGACATATGGATCAGGTTGCCCAGGGCCTTATTCAGTTCAGTGCTGAATATCTCAGAGGGCAAAGAAACCACAGTTTGTCTGGGTTCCTGTTTAACCATTTCCATGGTAAAATCCTTTTCCTAGTATCTCATCAGGATATCTTGTATTGCAACTTGTGCAGTTGCCATTCCTGAGCCCTGTTTAAGGCTGAACAAATCCAGGTCTCTTAGTCACTCTTTGTAATCACAGAATAGTTTGGATTGGAAGGGACCTTAAAGATCATCTAGTTTCAAGCCTTCTGCCATTGGCAGGGGTGCCTTCCACTAGACCAAGTTGCTCAGAGCCCCATCCAGCCTGACCAATGTGCTCCAGCTCTCAGCCATTTTAGTAGCCCTCCATTGGGCCTGCTCCAGTATGTCAGTGACTTCCTTGTACTGGGGAGCTAAAGAGAGACTTCAGACTAAGTAGGACTCTTTTATGCCACTCACTCTCATTAGACATGTGTAAAAGATTTTTAAAAGAAAATCAGAAGGTCTGCCTTATGCCCAATATCATTTCTCTCAAAAGGGCCAAGAACATAAGGTCAGACAAGAATTTTAAGGAAGACAGCCAGTGTAGAATGACCTTTCCCCTGTCATGCCCTGATGACCCTTACTCCTGTTTCAGTTTAATATTTTCTTTCTCTCCTGCGACCAGCACATGCTTGATCCCTCCAGTGTATACCTCTCTCCTGCTGGATTTTGACTTTGGGTCTGCCCCAGTAGGCTCAGAACCTACCCTTGTGATGCTTCTGCTGGAGAACAAGGGTGTGGTACCTGTGGACTGGTAAGCAGTGCTCATTGGAGCTCAGCCTTCTTTTGGGGGGGTCTGGAAGTGCTCAAAGGGCTGTAAGAAGTTTTCAAATTATTAGGGTGGGGTTTGTAGGCACAGCTTGCAATGTGGAGCAGCTGCAGCTGAAATCTGTTGGTGAGTCTGAGTGGGGAATCAATCAGGGAGCTGCAAATCAGACCTGATGAAATGTGATGTGGCTGCCAGCTGGACTAAGCCCATTTGGATTGAATATGTTGACTGTGGCCCTGGGGAACTTGCATAGTCTTGTTGCTGAACAGCTGATTGGTTCCCTAGGGCCTTCTTGTTTCCTTCTGATCAGAAGATGGACCTGGAACGCTGGGCAGAAGATGCTGGCTTTACCCCACAGGAGCTGCACCAGATGAGAATTCAGGATAACCAGCTCTTCAGTGTTTCCCCAAAGTCAGGAACACTTCTTCCAGGGCAGGAGAAATCTGTCCAGCTCTCACACAGGTGATGACAAGTACCTGTTCTTCATAGCTTCATGCTGTGTGCCAGAACAACACATGCCATCAGTTCCCTGAGTTTCTGTGCCAGATTTTCCTTCCTCATTACATGTTACTCAGGAGAGGTTGGGCAAATAAAAAGTTCCTGGGCATGTCCTGTTTCTGGACCCCATAGAGCCTGTCTTCCTCAGGAGAATGTTTTAATGACCTTTAACACTGCAGTGCAAAAGGCATTTAGTGTGACATGATGGGAACACTGGTCTGCCTTGACCTAACAGTTGAGGAGATGAACAAGATTCTGCACTTCCTGTGCTTTTGATTATGTAGTGGTATTTTTGTCATCAGCCAAGGCCCGTAGAAGGTATGAAGAAAGCTGAACACTTCCCCTTTCAAAGCAGACCACATCTGAGAAGTACTGGCATTTTTTTGGCCTAGAAATGTGGGTCCATAAATAGGTGTATGACTAAAATCAACATTGTCTCACTCATTCTCACCCAAACAAAACTGGGTTCCCCCCCATGTCCCCGGGCCCTTGCGCAACAGTGACTCTTTAGCTGGGAAGTGAATTGTCTCTAATGTTCTGTGTGACTCTGACTCTGTCATCCTGGGCACAAGGTTCATTTCTACTGTTTTCCTCTCTCTTCTCTTTCACTGCTAGACATGATTTCATTGGCACTGATCGCCTCCCTGTCCTGCTGAAGGTTTCCTATGGCCATGAGATTCTGGTAAGATAGCAGGTGTCCCTTCCTTCTACTGCAGAACAACAGCAGGTAGGAACTGAATTAAGAGGTGTTTTGCCCAGAAGCTGCATGGAGTACACAGGACTGTGGCCTTCCCCTGGAATTTGCACTAGTCAAGCAGTAACAGAGGCCCAAGCAGAGACATAAAACCAATGTTCTGACAAACTTGTGGTTCCAGCACAGTGTGATGTGGGCAGCGCCCTGGCAGAATGGCCCTTGGATGTTGCATCTGCTGGGTTCTTCAGCAAGAGAACTATTATTTATTTACTATTAACCTTTGTATTTTACTAATGGTGTTCATGCAGAATTGCTTCTTCCTTCAAGACAACTGCAAGTCCAAAACAGCCTTCCTAGGTTTTACAGTCTCTGCATGTTTTCCACACTCTGGTGTAACTCATGGTCAGGATTCCTGTGCATGCTTCCCCACATTTCATCTGCCTCACTGTGAGTTGTTCCACGCAGTTTCTGGAATTCAGATCTGCAGCCCATCCTTCTCTCATATGCAGCTTTCCTGAATCTCTCCACCTCATCAACTCTCTACTCTTCAACCCCTGCTGGAATGTGCTTTTCTCCAAATATACCACCTGCTGTGATGGTAGTTTGGGAATGCACAGGGTGACAGAGCATCTTCCAGCTCTGTGGTTACAGGATCAGCTCCTTCCCCAAGGCCAGAAGATACTCCCTGGATTCCTGATTGGCTGCAGCCTTTGTCCACCCATTTATTTCTCCTACCAATGATAGAGGAGATTGTTCCTCACTCTTCCTGCTTTGCTGCTTTCTAAAGCATCCCAGAGCTGATCTGTGGTGTATTTTCCCTGAGCATTTCCTCAGGCTTGGAACTAATTTCTCTCTCTCCCCCTCTCTCAAACTGTCAGTTAGAGTCAAAGTCACCTTGTGCTCTGCCAGGCACCACTCATGCCCGGCTGAGCCTTCCTGTCTGTCTCTGAAGTTTCCTATTGAGACCATTGTGTTCACACATCTCTTTTATTTTTCTTTTCTTTCAGAACTGTTGTCAGCTGAAAATCCAACCCTTTGACCAAGCTGTACAAACAGTGGCTTAACTGTGCCTTCCCTCAAAGCCCTTGGACAGGCTCCCTGTGCTCTGCCTGACTGGCACAATCCTGAGAGTGACTGTGAGCCGTTCACCAGCTGGCCAGTGAGGGAAGAGGCTTTGGAGCACCAGAAGCCTATAGGGCATACATCCTCTCTTGCCATATAGCCAATGGCTTTGGTGGCTGCCAGAGGCCACCACCCTCCCTCATGCTGTCACTGCAGAAGGGGCTGGAAAAGCATGGGATGCCCTGGAGATGAAAAGATCCCTTGATGCATTTGAGCTCCAGCAATAGGAGCTGTAGGAGCCAGTCCAGAGACATAGAGCAGAGCAGGTGGTTGCAACCTGCAGAGATGCAGTGCCACTACTGAACTGCTGATATGGGAAAGTAGGAGATGCTTCTTCTGCAAAGAGGGCAGCTGAAGGACTGAACACAGTGTACCTGCTTTCCTTGCAGTCATGGCATGAAGTGCACAGAGTTTCCAGCTCCTGTAGCAGAAACTGCCCTAAGTGTGCTCACACTCCAGGGCTGAGCAGCTCCTCACCTGTGATTCTGGTGAAATGCGCAGAACATATGCTTACCTGATGGGAAGCAAATGCTGTAATGTCACCCCAAAATTTAAGCTTTGGAAATTTCAGAAAGCAACAATAAACAGAGGAGGAGACCATTGGGCTGGGGTATTGCTTGGCTACTCTGTCAAATTCCAAATTACTTGACTTCAGAACAGTGATGTTAGCCACCTGCAAGCCAATGCCTGTTTTTTCTTTGGGTTTAAATTCACTTCTGTGATGACTTTACCTACATGGATAGATTTTGACCTCCTGCTCCTCTGTTGCCCCAATAGGGCCTGTCTACTTCATTTTCAGAAGTTCCTTCTCTGTTATTCCTTCCCCATTCAGTGGCAAATTTTTAGTCCTCTGATGATTTTTAGGTACTCTGAAGGACCCAAACTGATTTCCCATTGGCAATTTCTTCTGGCTGTAGGAGGAAACATCTGTAGGACTTGTGTGTTACCCAATTCCTTGTGCAGTAAGGAAACAAGGCCTCCCACTGCCTAGTGCTTTCACAGATTGTCCTTTGCCTTTTCACCTGTAAGACTGCTCTTGTCCTCAGAGCTCTGAGATTGTTTGACCAGGCAGAATTTGCAGCTTCCAGGCAGTTTTAGGAAAAGCCCAGCCAGCTGCATGTGTTGCAGGATGAGGTATCTCACAGAACTCCCTGGAGAGAAGGACTGGATGCCAAGGAGAATCCCTGAGCACACAGGTTTTATAAACTGCAAGTGTTTGCACTTCACTTCATAGCTGCTAGTTAGGTATTGTGAGATGTTATCACCTGCAGCATGTGTTCTCCAGGCAGCTCTCTCTCCTCCCCGGGGGATCTGGCATCCCCTGGCATCCCTCTTATGCTCTAAAGTCTTCACTGTGTGATGGTGTTTATGTACTCTAGAAGGAGAACTGATTGCAGCAGGTCCTCACTTTTCTCCGTTTATCTGTCTTTAACTGATAATCCTCTAAATGTCATATCCTGTGTCAAATGAAAGCTGATGACAGTTTTTCCTCAGCAGTTCTGGTCTGTTGGAATGCAAGGTGGCTTTTTGACTGAAGTTACATAAACTTCAGTGTTTCACTCCCAAAGCTCAGGGAGGTTCCTATCCCTTTTTCCCTTGAAGTTTGAAAGCAAAGCTTTTGTCTTTCTGCTACTATCACTTCATCTGGCAAGCTGTGGTTCTCAGGAGGCTGAATGCTCACGTCGTGCTTTGAAAAGATCCCATGAGGGACCTTGCTAACATTGTATTTCTAGTTCTTTCTCCCTCCTCATTTTGCTTATAGATCTGAATTGGAATGGATTTTTAAAAAGGAGTTGCCATTCTCTGCTCTTTTTTTTTTTCTACCTTTGCAAATATTCTCTCTGTCTTTTACACATGTATTTGAAAAATAGCTGTGCTTCAGACTTAACTTACTGTGAATTGCAGCAACTTGGCTCCCAGTGGCCTGTGCAGACATTACTAGGTGACTGCTCTCTAAGTGCAGCCTCTACCCCAAAGCAGACAGCTCAGGGGTACTTTGGGGTGATCCTGCAGAAGACATTGCATCATCAGTGCAACTTCAGCCTGATAGTGGTTTTCCCAAAATGCAGGGGCTTGTGTGTATGCAAAATCCTTTCTATGAAATAGCTGTGTAAATATCTCCACTTTGCTTTGAGTGCCTGGCAGCTGCTTTGCCAAGAAGATATTGTTGATCATCATTTGGTCACCTAAAGTTCAGCTGGGATCTTCTTGCTTTGGGACTTACTTCTAGGTTTTGGACTGCAAGACACATTCTTGGAGCACTCTAGAGGACATCCAGATAGTCCTTTCCAAGAGGGGGCCATTACTTACCTAAATCCTATCTTTCGAAAGTATTTAACTATAGACTCTCCCATGTAGAGTCCAGGCACTTTCATTCATGGGGAATTTCCACCATGCACTTGCACAGAGAAGCACTGATGCCTGGTAAATCAGATAGGAAAATACAGTCTTTCTGATACAAGAAGATAACCTTTCAGAGAAAGTCTGAAAGATGGAGTCTGTTTCTCCATCTTCTTGATTTTTTTTCTTCGGGGATACTATCCTGGTGTTACCAATTTAAGTTTGTAGCTGTGTGGCCTGCAGCTTGCAAAGTACTTCAGAGTCCTTGTGCAGTTGTTAGTGATGGGACCAAGGCCCTGTGAGAAAGTGACTGCATTTCTTTCCACTGTAGCTGACCTTCAGCAGTGTGACAGTGGAGCATGACCAGCGGTACGTTCATTTTGCATCCACTAAGCACCTCTTCTCACCCATTGCTCTTGGAGGCTTCCAACCCCCCACACAGGTGAGCATTCTGGACCCAAACCCAGCAGCAAGTGTAAGGAAGGAGCTAGTATTAGTGTATCCCAGGACAGGCAGTGTCGGAGGCAATTCTCAGGAAATGAAATGGCCTCCACAGGAAAGCATCACAGGAGAACTTTGAGGATAGTTCTAGGCAGAGTTCGGAAATAGCTGCTGGGATGGCAGCAGGGAAAGTACTTCTCACCATCTCCAGTTTGACAAGATTTGGTGTTCACTCTAATCAGAGTGCTTATGAGGCGTGTTGGGCTGTTCACATGTTCTCTTCCATTGGATCAGAATGAAAACTTGCCTAGCTGCTCCAAGTACTCTGGAAATAAATCCTAATTAGTTTTTTAGTAAATTAATTAAATTACTTAAACACTTATTCAGCAAAAAGGCAGCTTTTATTCTGTTCTGCCTAATTTACTTGGGAGATGAAGAAGTCTGAATTGAATTAAGAGCACTTTAATACAAGTGGTTTTGCATTTTAAGTAATCTGCTTTACTGTGATCCCTTTAGCTAATCTGTATTAATTTTCCCTTAGTGTGAATTGGCAGGACACCGTTTGGAGATGCATTTTGGTTATCATTGTACATGTGTGGTGATAAATCTTCAGCACAGCTGCCTATCAGAGCTTCAGTGTTAAATCTTGACACTAGGAGGTCTCCTCATTCTTAGGAGATAAGATGATAAATTAAATATTAATACTTATCAGCGGCCTCTGGGGAGGTGTTAACTAGTTTAACTTGTACCTGATATAATAAGCATGCTTTTTCTGACTCACTTCAGATTTATAAACTCTACAATGGTGGCTCCATGCCTGTGACATTTGAGGTTCAGCTGGACAATATTGTGAAGGTACAGGAGAAGAATTTTCAGCATCCCGTGTTTGTCTGCCTAACTCCTAGAGGAGACATCCCCCCTGGTGAAACAGGCCACATTGAGTGGATCTTCTCACCACTGGAAGCTAAAACATACTTGGTAAGAGCCTCCTTGTGACTGAAAGAAACAGATTCTGTTGTTGACCTAAAATTCTTTACGTTTCTTACTGATGGTTGGTCCATGTAATGCTACAGCTGAATTGAGCTCTATGTCTCCAAGAAGCAAAGAGTCTTGAGAGCAAATGAGTGGCTGGTCTGTTCTGGAAATGGAGTAGATAAATTTCTGTCTCTTAAGTTTTTTCTTCCAAAGACGATATATATTCCACAACCAGAGTCATCCCCGTATGTATTTTTCAAGGATCAAACAGTAGCTGGGGATATCAATAGTATCTTCAGATTTGTGGTTCGTTGTTGGCCTCCAAAAATTCCCATCAAAGAGACTGAATGTCTTTTATTATTGCAATGTATGCTGCTGCAAATCTCTGACAACAGCCTTCCCAAAGACCGCTGTCCTGGGCTGCAGCAGGCAGGCAAGGCCAGAGCTGTAGCACTAGTTGTTGCTTCAGTCTGTGGTGAGCATGGATAAACAAATAATTTAACTTTAAAACTCCAACTTTTGCTCCAAGAGGGAGTCTCTGTCCATCTCATGCTGTAACTGGCTAATTGACTACTTAACCAGCTTTCCTGGGCTAGCAGGAATGGCCAAGGCCTGAAAGAGCAAAAGAGACTAGATTTGTCTTTATCCATGCACGGGGTGTATTTAGACCAGTCCATTACCAAGTATGCTAGCTTATTGCACATCTCTCCCAAATAAGACTCTGGACTTAAAACTTTTATCTTGTCTGAGGCAGGTTGATGTTCCCATCCACATCCTGGACGGTGAGTCGACCCAGATCACTTTCCAGGGAGTAGGCTACAATCCAAATATTGTAGGAGAGGCTGCCACATCCAGCCAATTTTTTTCTTCTGCAGTCATTCCAGGTTCTGCCAAGCTAACTATGCCTGGGCAGGTAAGTCCAAGTGTGGGATAGGAGCAATATGATCAGTCCAAAAATGTGTGAGAGGGACTGAAATATACAAGTGGCCCTATCTTGCAGTAGTCTGTGTTGCACGAGAGTTCATTTGCCATGAAATAGAACAAGATACTTCTCTTCCAGCAGGTGATCTAGAGTTTAACTCATTGAAGCTGAAAGGTGTCTTCCTTCCAGCTTCTCACTTCCATAGCCATTAGAACAAAAATGGGTTTGGATTTGTTCATGTACTGAATTTTTTCTTAGAAGTTACCTCCCATCACAGCTGCCTTTTTTCTGTGCAGCTGCAACACCTTTTTCTTTGCTAAATCATTCTCAAAAAGGCCATTATACTCCTGTCGTACTCTGTCAAGGCTTGGCTGCCACCATTTCCTAGCCAAACTCTTAAATTCACAAACTCAAATTCATAACCTAAATGCTAACTGCATGATGGTCACCTATTCAGGCACATGCAGAGGAGTGCACTTGTTTGACCTGCCACTGGCTCAGCAGGAACTTCTCTGGCCTGGCTAGAGCTGGCCTGCCAGCCTGGACAATCTGTTGTTAAACACACCCACAGATCCAAGCACAGGGAGTGGGCATTACACAGCAGCAGCAGAGGCTTTCTCCTGGCAGGTAAAGGATTCAACCTGTGTGACATTAGCATGCCTTCCTTGGAGCCAGCAATAGCTCCACGTGCTCTTTGGCTTCCAGCAGGGCAATTATATTCCTGAGAACAGCAAAGAGAAGGTGATTGAAAACTGCCTCCATCGGACAATGAAGATGGTATTCTGCAAGGCTCTGTTGTCTGAAATCAAGTTTCTTTCTCTAATGATTACTGTACTTAATTAGAGATTGCACTGTGCCTGGAGAATGGGACAAACTAGTAGCATACTAGTAGCAGGGTGTATTAGGGATCAATTTCCCAAAACTCACCGTCAGGCTGATAGGGATTTTGGACAAGTACACACCTCGTGTTTCTCAGCTGAAGTAGGAAAAGGCCTGGACTGCAAGTGCTGCAGAGGGAATTGGGGTGTTACTGGTCCTCTGTGCTCCTGAAATCCTCTCCTGTCCAGCACCAGTGTTATGTCTTATTCATTGTTCACTCAACCCCACTGCAACACAGCTGGCCTTTTGAGGTAAAGTCACTGTAACCAGAGCACACTGAGAGAGTTGTTACACTCTCTCAAGTTGTTATAGTAAAGCTACCTGGTTAATATTATCTGTGAATTGCTGGACAACTTAGAGATGACTGTATGACTACCCTTCCCCAATGGCTAGATCCCATCTTCCTTCCCTGCTGTTCCTTCTGGTTTCTCCTTGCTTTCTGCAGGCAGCCACCTTGTCCCATCACAGGATTTGCCTTGGAAATATCCCAGACTGCACCAAAGCTGGTCGACTTGTGTTTCTCAACAATATCTCAAAGAGCAAGGCAGTGGTGTTTGCCTGGCAGACAAGCTCCTGTCAAGACAAGGTGAATCCTCTTTGATCTACAGTCTTCCTGCCCATCTCTGTTGTGCAGTGAAAGGACCTTGCAGCTCCATTTTCAACAAGACACTCAGTTCTAGGGAACTGGCTTTCTACTAGATGATGAAAGGAAAAGTGAAGGCAAGGGTTAGGATAGGGGGAACAACAGGAATTCAGAAGGGAAATCCAAAGACTTTGGTGAGGTTGTATGAAGCTGGAACTACAGAATGTGATAACAAACCTCAGCACTCTGTCCATCAGCAAAGGCCATATTTCTTCTTAGAATATGTCAACTGCATCTCTCTCATGCCACATACCTCTGAGAAGGAGAGGTGTGTTCCCTGCAAAAAGAAAGCACACAGGAAGGTCCCAGGACAATGAAATAGCTTCTCTGGGGTTTTCTATGGTTTTGTTTTGGTTTTTTTTAATTTTGTTCTCCTTCCCCTGCCCCTACACCCAGGTGTTGGAGATTGCTCCAGAGTCAGGGGTTGCACAGCCTGGAGAGAGTATCCCTTGCTTCATCACACTGCAACCCATAAGGAATCCCTCCTTCTGCAGAATAAATCTGATGTGTGAGGTGAGACCCAAGAGGTACCTGTGTATTACCATGACCTGTGCATGTTATTGTGGTTCCCAAATGGCTGACCCCAGCAGTCAGCTGCCTGCTGCTTCCAGCTGAAGGAATCCTTCTTTGATACATGTCTCATTCCTGAAGACACTTAGCTTCATCCTTCCTGATGCTTTAAGCATCTTTCTGTCTGTGTGACTCGCTAGATGAAGTATAATTTTGCAACATATGGCTTGGTTAGGGGAACCCAGCTGCTAGAAGTGATGGTCTGAATGGGAATGGCTTTCAGTGGATGCCAAAGACTTGATATCTGTAAAAGACAAGTCTTGCTGCTTTAACATTACTGGGGGCACAGACTAACAGTAGTTTCCCCTTCGACACTTTCCAGGTTTTCTTTGGTAAAAGAGTATATCTTCTCTGTCTGAGTCTTAAAATATCACTGTTTTTTTCCTCTTCCTCCCACTGGAATACATGGAAAGCAAGTGGGTTTCTTCCTGAGACCTTCTGAAGGGGAGAAACAGGCATGGACTTGAGCCAGAGACTGTTATTTGCAACTCTTTCCTAGCCCTGCTCCCTTCAGTTATGGTTTGCTTCATAGGTGCACATCCAGGAGTCCCTGGTTCAGTATGAGAGGGACCTGCACGAGTGGGAAAAGGAGAAGGAACGGCAGGCTGTGGAATTCACCATCACAGAGAAGGACCTTGGGACTAAGAAAAAGCTGACATCACCTTCAGTGGTAGGTGAAAAAACCTCTCAAAACCTTGCACCAGCTTTGCTTGGCTCAAGAAACAGCAGCCAGTGTTGACAAGAAACATTCTTTAGGAAAACCTAGGCAAGTAGTTAAGAGGACATGAGGCTCTGATCTGTTAAAGACCTGAAAGCTGATCTGTGGTTAGTGGAAAATGAGATCTTGTTTTCTAGCCAAGAATCATCTTACAAACTCTGAAATTGCTAGTGATCATCTGAAATTTGGAAGTGCATGAGAAGCTTTTGGAAAAACAAAGCCAGTGGCTCTGAAAACCAATGGTTGGATATTTAACCATGAACAAACACTGGAGAGAAGTGTGTAGCTAGCAGTAAGAATGTGGCCTGAGTGAAGAATGGAGGATGAGATCATTGACTCTCAGCTAGCACAAAGTTAAAAAAAATCCTAAAGTCTTGTTCTGCAGCATATCTTTCCCACATGGTAATTCCTCTTCCTTTTTTGTTTGTTTTGTTGGGTTTTTTTAATATTTTATTTTATTTTTCAGAGGTTGTCAGATTCTTCTGAAACAGAAAATCTTCCTGAATCCTCAGCTGGGATCAGGAAATACAAGGTAAGTCAGGTCTGTCTCACTCATGGTAGAATCAAACTGACTGCTTTAGAAAAGAGGCAGATGCTGCTTATCACAGTGTGGGAGTCTGGACAGAGAGCACAGCAGGATTTGTAGCTTCAAGGCTTTGGGAGACAGACTGTTTGGAGGAGCCAGAAGAATCAGACTGTCTGGCTGTGTTCTCTGGCCAGTAACTTTCCAGCTGAGGTGAATGGTAACTGAAATTGGCATCAAACATGCACCCATGACTGGAGAAAGGGGGGAAGGTTTCAAATAAGCAGAAAAGATGCACACAGACAGGGCAATCGGTACCTGTACTGGTTTCATTCTGGGGCCACAATGGAGTGTGTGCCACAGCAGAAAGCAGCAAGACCCTGGCAGAACATGGTGCAGACTGCCCTCACCTCAAGAAGAGCTGTGCTCTGTTCCTCAGCAGAAGCTGCAAGGAACTGCCTTGGTTTAAATGCACAGAAAGCTTTAAAGCTCAATTTGCCTGGTTCATCTCAGTTTCCACTCAAGTGCACAACTGTATGTACTGCTAAATGACAGCTTTTCCAGCAGTGGTGGGAAGCTGTGAAACAAGGTCCCAGTGAGTGCTCTGCAGAACTACCTGGGCCCAAAGGACAAGCCAGCAGCATCTACAGCCATCAGCAGGACGTGCTGTGGGAATGACAGGGCACATGAAGGACCAACTAACCCAAGATGTGGAAATATTTAGGGGAGCTGAGGGGAGGCTGGGCCTGAGAGGATTGAGGCAACAAGGAGATGCAGCTTGTTATCTCAGGAATGCCACCACAGTGAGGCCGTAGCAATGCTTCTGCGACCCTGGGGAGTGCCTTTGCATGCCCTGCACTGTTCTTTCTGAAGGAATCAGCTCAGGGCAACTCTAGCTTGGACTACTTGCCCTGTGCTGTTTGGTGTGATCAGTGATGCAGGTCAAGGCATTCCCTGGATGAGCATAAGGATAGCTGCAGAAAGGTAAAAACTTAGTCCTCTAGGGTTTTAACTTCTAGTGATAATTTGGAGCCTGCTGTGTCTGTGTAAGGGGCAGTGAAGGCCCTTGTCTTCATTCCCAGAGGCAGGACAGCCATGTCTCAAAGATCAAGTCCTGCGATACCTGAGGGCTTCTCCAGATCTGTGTGGTGTCCTTCTGGCCCAGGCATCCCAGCTACTGCTCCAAGAAACTTCCCTCAATCTGACTGCTGGTAATGCAGCACCAAGTTGGCCCATGTAGTGTGGCTGGAGTCAGTTCTGGCTTCCCTTCAGGTTTGGGGGAGGACAGTTTCCCATGCATTCCATCCATGTACATCACTTCTCCTGCAGCACTCCCAGTGTGCTTGCAAGAGCTTCCGCAGTGATGGATTGGAAAACAACAGCCCCAAGTACCTTAGGGAGACCCTGAAGCCCCGTTGACACTTAGGGCTGGCACACTGGGCAGTGAGAAGGGAACAGACCTGATTTCCACTATGTCTGTTCATGCCTGTTATCAGTACTGTGGTGCTAAGATCATTTTGACACCCAGGATCTGGTGGCTCTGGTTGCTGGGCTTTCAGTTCTTATGCCTATGCTCAAACCTACACCAGCCTACTTGTCCTTGGCCAAAGAACCTACTACATGCCTGCCATTTCTTTCTCTCCAACAGACATTACCCCCTATTAAAAGACACCCTACACTCAGTCGGCCACCTGGACACCTTGAGAGGGGGCTGCTGTTGGGCAAAGATGCCAGCCAGGTGTGGGTCAAACCAGAGCCTCCCACACCCTTGCTCTTACACCTTGATGTGTCAGCCAGGTCCTACGCTATTGAGGACTTTCTCAGCAAATTCGCCTTGGATTTTCCCTTATTCTTCTTATCCCGGTAAGAGATAGAGTTTTTTGGTTTGGCATCTTCATGTGAGCCAGGGCTGCCCATGCTCTGATATAGACTGAACTAGGTGCTCTGCTCTGCTCTGCTCTTCTCCAGTGTCTCAGAATTAGGTAAGAGGTGTCTTGCTTTCCCCAGCATGAGCTGACATGACCTGTTCCTCTCTCCACCTCAACTGTCAGAGCTCAGTGTTCCTCTTTTATAACAGTGTCCCTACTCCTGTCACAAATATGACAGCTGCCACCCCTCCCCTGCTTGCCTGCCCAGCTTGCCTGAAGTGTTGCTGCAGTGCCAGGAGGGTGCTGGTCTTTGATAGTTTGGTTCTGTAGTGCTGGCACTGATGGAACAACTCCTTCTTTCCCAGCCCTTTCAGTACCCAGCCCTCAGAGAGCGAATCTGTGGATGGAAGTAGGAACAGAAACAGGACGGACATGGAGCCCGAATGGCTGTCCCTGGCTGCTGCTTCAAAACAGGAGCTGGAGGTGGTGACTGACATATTCACAGGTGTCATCAGGTGCGTGTCCCTTCACCCTCACCTGGTTGAAGCCCCTGTCCTCCACAGAATACATGCAGCATGGCCAGCCCTCTGCTAATCCTAGAGGAATCTCTGCACACTCGTTGCCAGAATGGAGGATCCACCTGCCAGACGCTGTCTTGGGGACTATGAGCTCAGGGATCCTGGAGTGACAGCCAAGGCAGGGCTTCCTCCCCAGCCAGGGGCTGAGCCCATCTTTCCAGAGTTCCCAGGAGCTAGGGAACTCTGCCTGCTGTGATCTTGGAAACAGGCTGTGTTGGGGTACACCTGTTTGGTTTGTGAGCTGCACAAATGTAAACAACCAGCACTGGAGAAACAGAGGTAGTTTCACTGGCTCAAGCCCTCTTGCTGCCTCCCTTAGGCCCAGAAAGCAAGAAGGGACAAACTAAACACTGACATTAGTCAGTGGTTTCCTCTGATTTGTGGTGTCTTGTAATAATCCTCTGTATCATACAGATAGCTGATTTGCTGGAACTCATCCTTTATTTTCCTCTTCCTAGAAGCCTCTTGGAGAATGGCCACTTCCAGAAGTTAGTGAGAAAAATCCAAGATGAGCCTATTCCATATTTCTCCCAGTTCCAGTCTGCAAAATCATCAGAGCTCCAGGACAGTAGACAGGGCTCCATGATCCCTTCCAGGGTCTCTGCTTCAACAGATCTTGACCTTGAGAAGGATGGAGAGAGGAAAAAAATGAGTCTGGAAACATCTGTCAGTGATTTGCTGGAGTCTTGCAAGATTTTTGACCATAAGCAGTTGAAGGAAAAGGAGATAATAAGTAGGTGAGGAAGAGCTCTCATGTGAAAGCCAAGAGCTGCACAGTCAGGAGAGCCACGGCAGGACACTGCTTGGCCAGAAATCCATTTCTCTTTCAGTCCTGCAGCATTTCTGCTGGTGTGTTCTGTGTTGTCTGGATGGAAGTCGATGCTAGCCCACCTAGCCACCCTCTCCCAAACGTGGTTTGTGGGGAGAGAAGGTTTACTGTGTCTGGGGTTGAGCCATGAGCAGTGCCAGGATGCTGGTAGTGAATGATGTCTGCTTTACTCTCAGGCAGTCCAGGCCATATTAGACATTAGGGTGCAGTATGTGCTTACCTTATCTTTTTTCACTGCAGTATTTCACCACCTTGCATTTGCTGTGGCTGCTCCCTTGTACACTGCTACACGCTACGAGCATTATTGACTAACAGCAGCTACAGCACAGCTTGGAGGGGGAAACCAGTAAAACTATTGTCACCCAGCTCTGTCTAATATCAGGGCCTGACACCAGCTGGTGACAGTTCTGGGACAAGGGTCGGCAACCCATTGCTCAAGTCTTTGGTTCATTGGTCTCAGCGTGTAGGAAACAGTGTGTGCCTGATGATTCCTGGCAGGAGTCACAGCAAGCAGCCTGCCTTATCTGCTTTCTGATAGCTGTCCTCTGCTGTACTTCTGTCCTTCTAGGCAGCCAGCTGTTGGGAACCTTGTGGAGCTGGTGCTGGAAAACACACTGCAGAATATCCTGATCGAAGCCAGCCGTGGGGAGGTGGTGCTGACAGCCCGGCCCAGGGTCATTGCTTTACCCCCCACCCCCTCCCGAAGGTAGCAGAGTGTATCTGTGCTCTAGTGGGGGACAGGACCTGTCCATAACATGTCAGGCTGAAGCACAGCCCATTTTCTGGACCGTATGGGTTAGCTGAACCCCTGCCTATCAATGCCAAGACTGCCTGTGCAAAAGAAAGAAAGAATCCACTCCCGAAGTCTCTGCCCCATCTTGGCTTTTCCTGAGCCACAGAGCAGAGGTGGTAACAGTACATCCTTTCTGTGGAGCTGAGACCCTCATGCAGCTTTGGGGCAGAGCTCTATGGGTGAACAGCTGGCCTGAGGCACTGAAGGGGTCAAGGAGCAGGCAGCACAGCTTCTGACAGCAGAAGGGGAGCAAAGCTTTCATAGTCCAAGGTGGTGTGGGATCTAGTTAGGTTGAGGGAATGGCCACTGGTGGGGAAAGTAGATTTGGACCTGAGTGAAAAGCATGAGGGTTTGCCCTAGCTTGGACAGAAGTGCAGAGAGATGGGATTGAGGGTTAATGGAAGAGGGTTGTTGGATGTAGATGTCATCTCCAGAGCTGCCATCTCTTCTTCAGAGTCACCACTCCGGCACCCCCGCCCTCCAGAGCGTAGCTGCTGGGTACTGTGCTGCTTAAGCTCTTCAAGCACATCAACCCTCTCCATTCTTCATTCCTGTGATGTCCAGAGCAACTCGGACCCTCCCACACCATGACCTTAGCTAAGCATGCTGGCTTTCTCTGAGGAGGTATGTCCTGATTATGTTCTCAGCACCAATTTGAATCCTCTGACAACTCCACGGCAGAGTTCATGAGATCTCTCCTTTCTGTGGCTGGCCCCATCATCGGAAAAGAAGCACATGGGCAACCACTGTGACAATTCCCACGACTCTCAGTCTGTACCAGCTGAGAGGAGTGGAATCTGCTTTGAAACGAAGCTGAGGAAGGAGTGACATGTGGGCAATGAGGTGATGAGACCAGTAGGATGCAGGTACTGGATCCTCCTCCCCTCCTTGCTCCAGTGGCAGCTGCAGGTTCCCCTTACAGTGACCAGCCCGAGGGGGCAGCTGCAGCACCATCAGCACAGGCAGCAACCCAATAAAAGCAACTTGACCTTCAGACACTGACACTGTGTGTGACATGCGTAATTCGTGCATCTGGGATTGTAAGCCCTGGACAAGGACTCACAAGACTTTTCAAACTGCAAGGCTGTCACCTGGGGAAGGGGATCCTCTGAGCCTTGGCTTGGCCTGGGGGTTCCGTCAGGCTGCAAGAGGTGTCACAATGAAGGAGCAGGTTTGTCACAGCCGGGAGGTGGCAGTGTGAGTTGTGAGAAATCCCAGCGGCCAGCACAGAACAGGCTGGTGCTGGGTTCCCAGCTGCTGCTCCCAGGCAGGAGCTGCAGGATGGCTGTGCCAGGCAGCGGGGCTGCGTTTGCAGCATCTCCCCTGTTCTGCCATACTGCTATGGACTCTGCAACATGGGACTCATGCAGCCACCCAGCTCTGGTGAGGATGCAGCTTTGGTGTCCCCCTCCAAACCCTCATGCCTTGTTTCCCAGTGCCAGGACCCAGCCAAGACCAGAGCTGCATCTTCTTCCCTCGCATCCTAAGAGAAGACTGTGCAAAAGGCACTGTGGAGGGCTTTTGCCCTGCTCAGCAGAGGGCTGTTGCCTGCTGTGCCTGGGGTACTGTGGCTGACCCAGCTTCACCCCAGCACTCCTCTCTGTGCAGGAGCGCTGCGTGCGTAACTGTTACTAAGCCCCAGGGCCGAGCTGTTCCTGTTGTCAGAGATATAGCAGAGGCAATGCCAGCTCCTGAACTCAGCCTGAGTGCCTTGGGCCTTCACATGGGTTCTGGATCCTTCCCATGAGAAGTGCAAACCCTCTGGTCCCTTTCCAACACTCTGGGTGCCAGGTCTCCTATGTCAGGTCTCCTCAGTCTTTTTGTATTCCTCTGGGCTTTGGCTAGTGCTGAATAGGTAATGCAGAACCACTTCCTTTCTCCACAGCTCAAGGCAGCAGCAGGGCCTGGCTGTTCAGTCCACTTGGAGTGATTCTTCTTGGTCCAGGTTCCTCACTAGGATTTGCTCCCTGCAGATGCTCTGCAACCAAGTTCCCAAATGGATAGCAAAGGCAGGGGCAGAAACCTCACTACTGCCCTAAAGCAGGTTGAATACAGCTACCCAGGGGCAGCCTGGAGCAGTGAAGACAGGGTCAGTCAGTTTGCCCATCCTCAAACCTGCTATGTTACCTAATGCTCTTTAGGCTCCATCACTGCAGCTACACCACTGCATCCACTACCTGGAGGAGTTAACATGGGAAATGCTGTGTCTTAGTCTGGTGTAACACCCAAAAACAAATGGAGGGAGCCCAACTGCCATGTGCAGGGAATTTTTTTTTTTTTGTCATTAATGCTTCTATTCTCCCCACTTTCCTGTGCTCCCAGCCTGGACCTGGAGAAAACAGAACTCACATTGTACTTGCCTGTTGGAGCACTATTAGAGAGATACTAACCTGTTTGATAAGCATCACTCTAGTAGGGGAGATATTGAAGATGATGCCTTAAACAACAAGTAAGTCAGGGAAAAAGATTTGAGAGCTATCTACAGCTGTGAGAGAAAAACTTTTCCTCTCTCAGCTCTTCTTAGGGGCTGTGAGATGGTGGTGTGTCACCTTCATTGTAGGTCTTCTCTGGTACCTGTCAACCAGAACCACTCTGAGTGCACTAAGCAAAGAGAGTAGCAGCTCTCACAGAGTTTTCGTCTTTTATCCTCATCCTAAAGTATAAACACACCAGGGGCAGCCTCTTTCCCAGGTTGGGGAAATTCCCAATTCCTCTTCTCCTGCTGGGAACTAGACCCTGACCCTGGTTTTGGAAAACACTTTAATGTGTGACTGAGCCACATCACTGTCCCATTAGCAAAGAGAGACAGCAGCACTCCCAGATAGTGCTGGGGGTGAGCTCTGCATAATGTGGAACCTACAGTGTGGATGTTCTCACCTGGGGGGTTCTCTCTCACCTGGGGGATCTTTGGGGCAATGGTGAGGTGAAGGGTGGGCAGAGATGTGCAGAGCTGGCAGGGAGGGCTTTTCCCTTAGCAAGAGGCTTTGTTGGTACCCACTGCCAAGGGCAATGAACCTGTGGGACTGTAGTAGGCCCAGACTCACAGCCCAGCTCAGCTCCCAAAAGAGGGGAAATGTCCTGTTTCTGCTAACCACATTTGGGTCTCAGGCAGCAGGGAGTTTGAGCTGGTTGTACTGTCTCCCAGGGCTGGATTTGGCCCCTGCTCAACAGAGCTATGTTTCTAATGCACATCTCTCCAACAGAAATATTGTAGATACAGGTCCTGCTTCTTCCCACTGGTGTTTGGGTGGTGAAATGGGTGATGTTCCCACGGGACTGGGGAAGCCAGGCCAGTCTCTCGGCAGTTATACGGCCAGCAAGCCAATGGCTGAGCACGAGCTTGGTGAACTGATGGGACTCCCCCTCTCCTTGTGCGAATTATCGGGAGCACTCAGTCATCAGGCAGTTAATGTGACACACAACAGGCGCTTTCTTCTTGGCTGTACTCCTGCCTCCCAGGGAGGGGTGAAATGGCCTTGGGGCAGGTGGGCAACAGGAGCTATCCTCAATCCCATTAAAACATTTAACACCTGCTGAATCGTGCCATTGTTAGGAAGATAAAGGGTAGGGAACAAAGCTGCGCTTGGGCTTTCCTGACAGAGTGTCTGCTAGGCTTTGCTGTCCCACTGCAGCTGGGGAGCCTGAATCTCCTGCAAAGCCCCACTTGGCGGGTCTCTGTGTCCATGTGGGAAAAGCAGCAGTGTTAGGGGACAAGGACCATTCCCTGGTTGGAATCAGCCCCTTCTCCCTCTGTACAGTGTATGGAGGTAGGAACCTGGAAAAGTCCTGCCCTGACCAGCTTGCAGTGTCTGAAGAGCAAAAGCATGAGGGTGATCCTTCCAAAACCCTTGGCAGAGCTGGACAGATCCTTCACTGCTGGCCTCCCATCTCCAAGATACTGGGCTTTGCTGGCTCAGCTGTGTCACGTTGGCATTTGGGAGTGGGGGCCGTGCTCAGGCCAGGCCAGGGCACCATGCTGGCTGCTGATGGACACAAGAGGTGCTCTGATGTGAGCTAGTCGGTCCTCATGGGACAGTGAGGCAGCACAAGCCCTTGGCTGCTGCAAGAGGAGGCTGAGGCTGCCTTTCCAAGGGCAGCCCTACAAAGAGCTTGGTCCCGGTGCTGTCCACCTGCCTGACAGGGAAGGGCACAAGCTGAGAGATGCTGCCCCAGAGATGCCAAGACAGGTGGAAGGTGTTCTATAGGGTAGCAGTGCAGTGCAGGGCACTCTGCAAGCTCAAGGGACCTGCTTTTCTCCTGTTTTCAGTAAAGCAGCCCTGCAGGAACAGTATCTGCTGTTATTTGAGGAGTGTTGGGGCCCTGCCCTTGCAGGAGAGAGATTTGAGAGATTGAAAGAGCATTTCTGACACAGTCTATAGTCTTGGAGATGTCTGCTGGCACTGCAGCAGTACCTGTGGTATTTGGGGTTTTTTGCTCCTCCAGAAAGAGAGGGGGCAGCTGATCAGCCTGTGCCAGGAGCTGCAGCTCCACTGTGCTGGTGCATGCCCAGGCAGGGAAAGGTGGAAGTTCTGGCCAGCACATTTCCCATACAAGGAAAGGATCATTAAGTCCACACATCACAACCTGTACAGCATCAAAAGGAAGGGCAACATCACATTTGTTCTTTGCACCACAACCCAGTTTTGTATTTCCTTTGCTGCCAAAACTACTGAAAAAGGGCCAGGATGAGCAAGGGTAGCAGGCTGGCATCACTCTAGCTTTTCCCAGTGCCATGCCTGGGGGACCCCAGCCTGCAGCAGCAGCAGGCAGGAGGGATGGAGCCTGCCTTTCAAAATCCTGACTCTGAGAGGGTCAAGTTTCCAAGGAAGAAGAGTTGAGTGGCAGTGGCTGCTAAGGATCTGCCACTATCCACTTACATTTGGGAATCCATTTACTGCAACCTGCAAGTACACTCCAGCTCTGGAAGGAGCAATGGTGATGGTTTCTAAAGCACACCCAGGACCAGGATTCCTGCAGATGTACACCGTAGGGGTTAAAGCAGTGTTACCCCCTTCCCCACCCACAAACACACCCATCTACACAAACAAACAGGCCACTGCACTTGCACAAAGGAGCTTCTCCTGCCACCGCTGCTGCACTTCATGCTCTGTTATCCAGGGACCTCTGGGTGCCAGAGTAACTGGGAGAGAGAGCCCAGCTCCTGCTGAGTCTGGCTGAGATCAGCAGAGGGCTGTCAGGGCTGAGCAGTGTGGCTGGGCACTGTAGGAGTGTGTCTAAACTTCTGCTGGCTTCCATGGGCTGTGCACACTGCTCCCACAGCCAGCATGGGGTATCTGCACCAGTTGCCCTGCTGGCAGTGACACAGCTGGGACATAGGAGTGCTGTGACTCTGGGATGCAGTGACCCACGGGGAGGCAAGTGCACATGGAGTGAAACACATCCTGTTCTTGCTGCTGCGTTAGGACAGCTGGCTCCTGGCCCGCGTGGCCATGCAGGGAACACTCCCAGAGGGAATGCTCCCAAAGTTTTGTTGAGCTCTGCTTTGCTGCCTAGCTCAGAAATCTGTGGACTCCTCCAAATGAGGTGTGAGCATTGTCCTGGTGTGCCATGGGGATTTTCAGCGTGAGTGGGGGGATTGGGGTGAAAACAAGCAAGTCCTTGCTGTCACTGACATTCATACTGCTTGGGGTAGGCACTAGATTTGCTTTTCTGCCCTGAGATTCCACAGCTCCCTGACCTTTCAGCAGCCTAAAACACTGCAAGATAGCCACTGCCATCCTAGAGCTGCCCAGGTAGGCTATCCTCACACCTGCTTCCCCTGGCCCCCTGCTCTCCTCTCATCTCTGCTGCAAAGTGAGCCAGGCAGGTGGGTGGAAAAGTGACAGCTGGTGTTGTTCCAGTGCAGGTTAATGAATGTCTCCTCCTCTCGCCCCCACCTCCTCCTCCCCACCACCCCAGCACCCAGGCTCCTGGCTCCTATCAGCCCATCAGGCTCCCATTAACAAAGGCAGCTCTGGAGAGTTTGCATAGAGACCTGCTCTGCCTCTAATCTAGGTGGGCTAATCGCCTCCTTTGCCCAGCCTGCCTTCCCTGGGTCAATATTTGCTCTGAGCAAACACAGAGCTGTGACAGGTGTGCTGGGGAGAAGGCTCGCCGCCGCCAGCCCAGCCCTCTCGCCTGTCTCTGCTCAGTCACATCTCTCCGGCCCCCCGATCACCGGCCAGCCAGCGCTATTTTTATCGGGACTATAAAAGCCCCATCCAGCCAGCGTCACCCTCATTTTCTGCTTGTGAGCCAGCGGGGGAAGGCGAAGCCACTCACCTGACAGCTGCCAGCGTGTCACCGGAGCCAGGTGAGCTGCTACAGCCCAGCACACCTTGGCCAGGGTCCTGCCTGCCTGGCTGGGAACAGGGTACTGGGCATGGAGAACATCCTGGGGGCTTTCCCGGGACAAGTACTGGGAGTCTGTCTGGTCGCACCCCCAAACTCCCGGGAAGAAAGGGAATGGGCTCGGGGGACACCGTCCAGCCTGTCCCCTTTCCTTAACTCTTCTCTCTCACCTGTATTTTCCAATCCTTTCTGTTCCCTTCTCCTCCTCCATTTACTTTCTTTCTTTCTTCCGTCCTTCCTTCCTTTCTTCCCTGTTCTCCACCCTGCCATGCCAGTTTAACCCGCCCCTGCTCTGTTTGGCTTTCCCAGGTAGCAGGTGTCAAGCATCCACTTTCCGGACTTTACCACCGGAGGAGCTGGTTTGGAGCAGCGTGTGCAGCAAGGACACGGTCTCCCAGCCTGGAAGGACCCAGCTCCGGAGGAAGGGCGCGGACGGGGCTGCTGACAGCCCAAGGCAGAGCACCCCTCCAGCCCACACTATCCAGAGTCGGAGCATCTCTGCACTTGCCTGGCGTCGAGCCCCACGTGCAATACCTGACCTGAACGTTTTGTTCGTTCGGCTCGCGTTAGGCAGGTCCAGCCCATCTGCAAGCGCATGGCTGGCGCTCACCCCCGGCAGCACGGCGCTCCGCTGCAGCGCGGCCGTGCCCCTGCAGCCCGCCGAGGGAGCACACGCCGGCTGCCAACCCCTGCGTGCCAGCACGAGCAGCCGGTCTGTGTGCGGAGCAAAGTGCACAGGGGCCACGCACAGCATGCAATCTCACCCAAACACACGCAGCAGTGAACAGCCAGTGCATGCAGATGAAGCAACCCACACACAGCATGCGTGAACACCATGGGACTTCCACGTGGCACTGTGGGACATGGGACCCAGGTGGCAGTGGTACACATGGCATTTCTGGCACTCAGCTTTGCAGGCTGCGATGTGCAGGACCCATGTCTGTGTGCCCATGGCACGGCAGGCACATGTAACACGCTAGGCATGTGCATCCTGCCTGTGTGGCTGATTGCTGCTTGTAGCAGCGTGCTGGGGAAGGGCAGCCTGGCCCTGGCAGCACTGCAGAGCTGTGGCAGGCACAGAGAGCCCTGGCACGGTGCTGGCCCAGGGTGGAGTTTGGCAGGCTCTGCCAAGCACCCAGGTAGGTCTCAGTGGTCTGCTGGCACCCAGGGAGTTTTAACTGCTGACAGTGAAGCAGGGGTGGGGAGGGTGGGAGCAAGGAGCAGGGCAGAGGGTGAGGGGTGTCACATCCTTTCTCGCATCCCTCTGCCTTGATTCACTCCCAGGACCTGAACTTCCCAGCCCTTCCAGGGACTGTCTGTCCAGGGCAGGTGTTTCCTGTTGTGCACCTTCAACCTGCAGGCCAGGTGCCAGCTCCTGCAGTGGCAATCCCTCTGCCTATACTGTCTGTGGAAGGGTATGGGGGCTGGTGCTGGCAAGCCGGTGGTTCTTTTCCAGGACAGCCCTGCTCACTGCCTGCCCTGCTCTCAAAGCACAAGTGCTTGACCTGGACTCCTCCCCGATTTCATGTCCTGTCCCATCCCTCTCTCCCAGCAGCCAGAGCAGACATTCAGAGCCTGGGGCTGCTCCTGACACCATGGAGGCTGCAGGGAGCCACGGAGAGTTAGGAGATGGGACAGCAGTGAACCTGCTTTCCTCCCACCTCAGGATATTGTTTGAGAAAGGAAAGATCTCTCACATCCCTACGGCCTATGCCTGGCTCTGCCTGCAATTTCTTTGTCAGCCCTGAGCTGCTTCTGCCCTGGCCTTAGGCACAGGATCCAGTTCTGGTCGCACCATGCTCAGGGATGCTCTGAGTTTACAGGTGGATCCTGTGCCCATCTGCAGCCTCTCTGCAAACACCAAAAAGGCTCAGCCCATCCACCCAGGGTGGATGGAGGAGAGGCTGGAGATGAAGGACCTCAGGAGTGTGCTAAGGGGCAGGATGATTCCTGCTGCTTTCCCTCACCCCCCTGCAGCTATGCACAGGACAAAGCTCAGCAGCCCCAGTCCTGGAGCAGGAGAGTCCTGTTCCCTCCTTGGAGTGCCCCCACAAGGGGCAGAGATGAGGCACCTCCTAGGCTTCCTGTTTCGGCAGATGTTTTGGAAAGTTTCCAACAGCTGGTGTAGATAGGGGCCAAAATCAAAGAGCATCTCCAGGGTTGCCACGCTCCCTGCATCCCTGCAGAGCTAAGTGTGCATCCTAGCCTGGGAACAGCCCCCAGACAGGGGAATGATTGGCCATCGTTGTGGTCGTGGGCCCCTTGCGGCTGTGCCTCCAGGCTCTGTGTCTCCTGCTACAAACCCTGGCAAAGTTGAAAAGCTGAGAAAGCACAACACGTCCCCCGATATGCACAACCCTCTGCAGCTGCCCTGCTCAGGCTGGGATCAAACAGAACACGATTAATAACTCTGAGCAAAGCCAGACCCTGCTGTCCATGTGCTCCAGTCACTGCACGTGTGTCCTGGTGGGGGCAGAGCCTGGCGGAGATGGTATCTGGCAGAGCAAGGCTGTGGGGATGCGGCCACGCCGCCTCTGCTCCACTTTCGCTTGGTTGCTCCAGCGCCTCTGGGCTGTCCTATGCCCAGCTTAATTGCCCCCCTGCCTGCCCAGCCTGCTCTCCCTGCCCCAGCTCTGCCAGCCCAGCGGCACTGGGAAGCTGTGACATCGTTCAAAGATGGGATGGCCCCAGGAAGCCACGTTGCCCTGAGGACTGTGTTACCCAGGGAATGGCTCTCTGGAAGGATTAGCACCCAAGGGTGAGCTTCTCCTCACAATAGACAGAGCCGGAGGTGTTAAACCACCTCTACATGTCAGAGCCAGCGCTGATACCAAGGGCTGCACCAGGCTGGCACGGGATGAGGCACAGTGGGGTACTGCTGTTTGTGCTGGATAGTGCTGTTCCCCAAACCCCAGGCTCTGCATGGCCAGTGACATGGCTTTGGGGACCTTGGGACCCGGGCTGAGGACTTCCTTGGCACAGTTCCACACCAGTGTGACTTGCATGGAGGAGGGCAGGGTGCAGGACGAGCACCGGGGAGACACAAGTGCCCAGGTTTGCATTTGCACACAGGTGTAGTTTCACACAGGTGTGTACGTGCACACGTGCCCGTGTATTTGCATAGGTGTTTCAATGTGTGCGCCCTCCCTGGCAGGCAGAGCAGAGCTGGTGCACCCCTGTCCTGGGTGTGCACGTGTGTGTGTTCTCCTGCTGAGCTGAAAGGCTGCTGCTGGCCATGCCCTTGCTGTGCTCGCTGCTCTGTTTCCTGGGGTGTGTGCATCGGGTGAAGGTGTGGGTGTGAGCAGAGGTGTGCACCATTGCTGGCAGTGCTCGTGTCCTGCCCAGCCCGGATGGGGTGTGCCATCCTGGGGCAGGCACTGCTTTACTTCAGGACGTGGCAGAGGCAGCTGTCATCCTCAGCACCCCAGTGCCCTGGAGGGGACCAGCCCACAGGGCTGTGTGAGCACCTCAAGGGCTGAGAGCCAGGGTGGTGTGAGCACCCCTAGACCTCAGCTGACCCCACCCAGCCTGTTTGGCACATCTCTGCTGTGTCTGAAGGAGGTGCCCAGGCAGAGCAGGAGCTCCCTGCCCCTGAACGTCAGTCTGTCCCTGCACCACTGTGGGTACCCAGACTATTTGCACAAGGAGACAGGCTGCTTGTGTCCCTGGGGATGGGCTAATGTTGGAGGTCAGGGTGCTGCTCCAACCTGCTCCTGGCCATGGCCAGAGCTGGGCAGGGAGCACAGGGACTGTCCTTGCTCTGTGCTGGGGTCCTGCACTCCCCTGGCCAGGTGGTAGCTTCAGATACTGTCACCAGGCAATGGGTCCATCCCTCACATCACCCCCAGCTGAAGACAAGAAGAAAAGGCAGTCTTCAGTCTGTCTGTGCTCTGGGACAAGATTATCACCCTCTGTCAGACAGGGTGGAGGAGAGAGGTGGGTCCCAGGCACGGACCTGCATTCTCCTGTGGTGAAACTACCGGCAGTTCTGCACAATGCAACCCATTCCTGGCCGTGGGGAGTATCAGGGGCAGCGTAGGTACAGCCTGGCATCCTCCCCCCTGCACCCACAGACCACTGGGGTGAGGGGACCTGTTTTACAATTGCCCCCAAAAATGGCTTTGAACCCGATGAGTGAAAGGGATAAGGGAGAGCCCTGCTGAAGGATTCAAGATGCCGGGGGAAAAAACCCAGAGCTTATACTAGTCCTGCATCTTGGAGCACATCAGCTCCATCCTCCCACGGGGCCTCCAGGGAAGGGGTGAGCGATGGGGCTCCTCTCTTCCCAGCCGGTGGCTCTGGGAAGTGCGTGGGCAGCCTGCCCAGGGGATGGACACTGAGCAGGTTGCCAGGGTCGCTGCTTCTGGCCCAGCTATTGGCAGCTTTGGGAGCCCTGAGGAAGGATGTTCTGTTCTTGTGGCAGCGCCTGGCTCAGCCCCCGCCTGTGCTGATCCCCAGAGCTGCTGGAGGAGGGGACCCGCCACCGTCAACCTTTCCATCTGCCTCCTGCACGAGCATCACCCGGGCTTGGGGTGCCTGCCACTACAGATGTGGCCAACAGGGGAGTGGACGAGCACTGGGATGGAGTGGGACCTTGGCCAGGTGCCAGCTGAGCTGGTATCCCCTGGCTCTGAGGCTGCCAGGGGCTGCCAGCCTTAATCTTGCACTCTGTAGCTCCATGACAACACTCTAGGTGCTATAGGTAAAGCTGGCATCTGGGAAGCTGTGCTCACCCCGTGGTACCCCTCCAAACATAACACAATGTACTGAAGGAGATGCATCAGCAGCTGCACCCAAGCCAGGCCGGGTATGGGGTGGGACATCCTCCCCTGTCACCCATCACTGCTCCCCTGGGACAGGTCTACACTGGGGACTCTGTGAGGACCAGCATAGCTTCAGTGTCCTGGAGGGACACTGTCACCTGCAGTAACAAGCAGGAGGTCACAGTGGCTGGCACCAGCGGGCTCCCTTTCAGGTCAGAGGACCTGCAGACCAGAGGACCAGATACTGGCTCCTCTGCCCCAGTGCCTGGCATCCCCATCTGGGTAGGGTGTAACAGAGGGGACACCTCAGGCTGAAAGGGATGTGCCACTCTGGGTTCCCTTTTGGAACAGCCTGGCTTGGTTTTGTGCTGCTGTCAGTTCCCTATCAGGGCTGGGCCAACCTGGGGAGGCAGCCTTTGCCACCTGCTCACAGCCAGGCTGTAATCCACAGGCAGGAGGTAAGCAGCTGGCGGAGCCTCCCTGACCTTCAGGGGGGATTAGTCCCCATGGGAACAGTGGGGAGCAGGCAGGTGAGGCCACAGCTCCCCTGGCAGTTCATGGGGACTGAGCAAGGCTGGCAGAGTTGGGGACTGAGCACACCCCCATGCTGGGAGCAGCCAGACTCGGATCGTGAAAGGGTGGCCCAGGGTGAGCCCGTGTCCCTGGGAGTATCCCTGTCTTGGTGGGTGGTTGCAGGTGCACCTCCAGAGCTGTGGGTGCCACAGGGCAGAGTGGGCAGCCACAGTCCCGGCAGGAGGGAGTGAGTGGCGTACCTGGGGTGGCCACGGTGCCACTGGGGGCAGCAGGTGGGCAGGTCTGGGGAGCAGGTTCCAGTGGGAGTACTGGTGGCTGCCTGAAGTGCTTGTGGAAATCTGAGGCCGGGGTGAGGGCTGCTGTGTGGACGACCACCTCAGCCAGCTGTGAGTGAGAACATGTGGGTACCCCTTGCATTGTGTCCCACTGGCTCTGCCCTCCACTGCATCCCTGCCCTTCCCGAGCTATTGGTGACAGCACCCCGAGACCCGTCATCACCTTTGTCCCCAGTGGGCTCCTCTCGCACTCACCCTCTGGACTCATCCTGCCCTGGGGGCAGCAGGAGCTGCATCTGGTATGCGGCAAGCCCAGCCTTGGGGGAATGCGAGAGCCTGGGGCCTCTCCCGGCACGGAACAGCTGGCAGCGCACGGTGTGCATGTGCGCCTGCGTGGGAGCTAATCCCGGCAACATCTGCCAGGCTCCTGGCGATCCCAGGAGTTTCCGGCTGCAGGGATGGGATGTCTGGGTGCACGGGGGACACGTGCGTGTGGGGCAGCTGGCGTGTGCCACAGCTCCCTGTGTCAGGAGGCTTCTGTGGCAAGGGTGTGCCTGTACGTGTATGGCTCGTGTGGCCAGCAAAGCTTCTGGAGGGGATGAGTGGCACCGGGAATCCCAGCAACCCTCTTGGCTCTGGGATCCAGGGATCCAGCAGGTTTTGGCTGGGATTAACCAGTCCTGGTGTGGCCGTGTTCAGAGCAGCCCTGAAGCAGAGATGACTGGGGAGAGAAGGAGGATGTTTGCATCCTTGTCGAGGAGGATGATTTCCCAGGGAAATGAGGCTGAGGGAGAAAGGGGAGGAAAAAGGGAGCAGTGGGGCTGTGCGGGGGCAATGACACATCACCCCTGATCTAATCAGCCAGACCCTGCAAATAAAAGCCACCTGTTTTGGCCCTGACAGCAGGAAGCCATCCCCAGAACAAACAGAGCACCAGGCAACTGGGAGAAAGACAAACAGGGGCCGGCACCAGCTCCATCTGCTCCTGTTCGGCCCAGCCCCCAGACCGCCAGCCCCCTGGAGGGGCGGTCCAGCCCCCAGCAGGGCTGAGGAGGAGAGAGCAGCTCGAGGTCCCTGCAGGGTGTGACCGGGGCTCGTCAGCCCGTGCTGTCAGCCACATGGACCGGACACAGCTCTGCTGCCTTGGTCAGCCAGCCCAGATATTCCTAACATCAGTGGGCACAAATTTTGTATTGCCACAGGCGTGGCATCAGCATCAGGATTCCTGGGCGTCAGCTGCCTCTCCTCTCTTGTGGCTGCCTTTCAGCCTGCTCGGCTCCCCCAGCTGTGCACTGGCCCGGCAACAGTGCCTGCACAAGGCACGGGGTACAGCTCCACGGCTGGCATGGTCTGGGCTTGGCGGGGAGCACTTGGGTGACCCTGTGCTCCCACCGTGCCCCCGGGCTGCCGGCTGCCGCGCTGTGCCCGGTGGCACTGAGAAACATGATCTGTTTTCCTAGTGCAGGGAACAAGCTGAGCCGGGAGCTACGAGGGGCCCTTATTAAATTAGCCTATGCAGGAGGCCCTGGGTGAGTGCTAACCAGCTCCCACAGCCAGTATTAGCAGCTGCCCTTGAGCAGAGACACTGCCTGCCCCCGCAGCAGCCTCCCTCTGCCCCTGTCCCCAGCTGGGCAGGTGTGGCTGGGGGCTGGCAGGTGACCCAGCCACAGGAATTCTGGCTGGTGACAGAGGCTACCTGGAGATGTCCCAGGGAGGACAGGCTGCATCAGCATTCTGGGATGCAGTAGGGGAGAGCTCCTCGTGAGTGACCCCACTGATCCACTGTGCCTTTGATGTGGCTGTGGCTCCCATGTGGCTCCCCTGAATGTACCGAGCAGGAGGTGAGGCACATCCCAGTGAGTATGACATGCTGAGGAACAAAGGAGGGGCACAGTCTGCATCTGGGTTTCTCCCCTGCACTATTCCAGTGCTTTTGTCCGAAATGTTGTATGGGGATGACTGAACCTGTGCGTGCTCCTCATGGCACAGTGCCCCACAGATGCTGCAGCACACCATACAGTGCCCCACACACTCCACATGCACATCCCACAACAGCTTGCAGCATCCTACATTCTGGGGTGCCTCACATTTTGGGGCTCTGTAATACACCCCACAGTGCTCTGTACCTCACAGTCCCCAATTGCCCTCGTGCCTCAAGCACCCCAAACTAACCAGTGCCCCACACCTCTGTTCACACAGCCCAGGCAAGGGGTGGCAGCACCATGCAGTGCACTAGCTCTGCATCTTGCCTCTCTTCTGCCAAGATGATGGCTTCCCTAAAGGCTGTCTCCAGACCCGTCTCCCAGCATCTTGGGAGATGTCCCTAGGCCACCAGGCTGCACCGAGGTGCTCTTCCTTCTCCAGGGAGCGTGCCTCTCCATCCCTCCACCTTCTACTTCCCCAGACAGCCCCAAGGGGGTCTCCCCGCCCCTGCTAGGAGCACTTCAGGCAACGCACGCTGAGGGTCGCCTCCCCAGCGCCTGTCCCCGGCCAAAGGCCACTAATGTCCCTGAGCTGGAGGCTGCTCCAACCGCTGCCAGGCTGCACCCTCTGCTGGGACCCGCAGGCATCGGCACGGACTCGCACCGAGCCTCGGAGCCGTCGAGTAGTGGGGAGGACATGCAGAGGACCCCCGAGTCCTGCCCCCAGCCCATCCTTGCTGTCACCCCTTTTCTTGTTGATGCCAGGTGTACTAACACCATCCCCAGCTGCTCACACTGCTTTACTCCATAACCAACAACATCGGGGTCTCTTGTGATGTTGACCCCATGCCCAGGACTCCCAGAAGGGCTGGTGTTTTCCTGGGAGGGTTTGAGGTGCTATGGTCCAGCCCTTGCCCAGTGGCCAGCGTGGCACCTGCCCAGCTGAAGGTGGGGAGTGCCCGGCCTCACCACAGACTACACAGGGATAATGCAAGGAACACAGCTGCCTGGACACCCAGGATTTCACAGCTCAACAGGGCACTCTTCCTCCTCTCCAGCCTGTGTTGACCTCATCCATCCCAGGTCCTGGTAGGAGACACACGGGACAGCTGCACGGCAAGGTGCAGCTTCCGGCAGGGCTGGTGCTGCTGTCCAGGTGAAGGACACAGCTCTGTCCCAAAGCTGATCCCCTCCTGCTGTGCGTAGTGTCATTGCCCTAGTAGGGGGTGAGTGGGAGCACAGGGAGCTCTTTGTCAAGCCAGGGGACATGCCCAGGGCATTACAAGCATTTAACTGGGGTCCATTAGCTCCCAGTCTGCAGCCAAGACAGGAACCCCTGCAGGGCCTGGCTGGAAAAGGTACCCATGGTGGCGGAGTCCCACGTGGAGGGGCAGAAGCAGACCCAGGTAAGCCCTGTTTTCCAGCGTGAGGACGTCAGTGCCCCTCAGCTCCCAGATGGCAAATCCCCACTTCACCCTGGCACCTCCTTCCCACAAGCCTCAACCCTGGCAAAGGCTGCGGGTGCCCTGGGAAAGGCTGGGTCCCTAATCCCTGGGCCAAGCGGGGACATTGTCCGGGGGCAGAAAGGAAAGCGGCGCGTCAGGCCCTTTGCCCATTGTGCCCTGAGCCCCTGCGCAAACACAGCCCAGCACTTTCATTGTCAGCCTCGCTGGGCGCGGGGGGGCCGCTCTCGCCACACTGCCTAAGTGGAATGGACAGCCGGAGTCTGGGGTGGCTGAGCAGCCCCGTCCCCCCCGCCATCCCCTGCCTGCTGACACAGCGCCCTGACCGCCTGCACCATCGGCACTTCAGCGCCCGCCTATAAAGGGCGAGGGGAAAAGCCGGCGCCGGCACCGCCACCTTCGCCTCTGTGCCCTGCCCTGCCGACCAAGTAAGTACCAGGCTGTGAGCCCCCAAGCCCCCACTGCACAGGCGCTGCCACGCTCCCTTCACCCCCACACCAAGCCCCTCGCCCACCGCTCACCCTGGGGAAGGGCAAGCGGCGGGGTGCTGCGTGGCACAGCGGGGCTGCCCTGTGCGGGCAGGAGGGACCCTGGCTGGAGGGATGGAAGAGCCGGGCTGCTCTACCCCAGGGCTACACTTGCACCCGCGTCTGAGTTGGGGTCACCGCCGCCTCCCAGCAGTGGGTACAGTGCCGCTGCAGCCAGACAACTCCTGGAGCCATCGCAGGGAGCTTGGGAGAAGAAAAACTGAGGCAGTCCTGGTTACATCACATGGAGAGATGGGGCACTGCAAATTGCCCCTGCAACTTGGGGCCCACTGGACAGAGATCCCCCAGCACCGAAGGAAAGGGAATGGGAAATGCCCCCGTGCCAGCCTGGGAGGGCAAGGGGCCAGTGGCATGGGATATGAGAGGGCAGCATCACCGGCATCCCAGGCTCAGCAGCAGGCAGCGGGGTGGCTGGGGGCTGATGGTGGGCACCTGCCCTGGGCTGATACGTGGGGCTCTGCCAGCAGCCGAGCGACCCGTATGACCAGCAGTGAAGCCATGGACACCCTGGGGCAGTACAAGATCACGGTGTGGGAGGAGGAGAACTTCCAGGGCAAGCGCTGCGAATTCCTCATGGAGTGCCCCAGCATCATGGAGCGCGGCTTCCGCAAGATCCGCTCCATCAAGGTGGAGTCTGGCCCGTAAGTGCCCCGCCAGCCCCGCGGCCCCTTGGCACACCCCGCTCCAGCAAACCCACTGCTCCCGGGGGACTGTCGGGAGCTGCTAGGGAGCCAGGACACCAAAGTCCTTCCTCAGCTATGACACAGCCTCATCATGCGACCTCCCTGCTTGTTCTCCTTGCGTGGTGCCTCAGTTTTCCCATCTGCTAATCAGGGAGACCCTACCAAGCCAAGGCGCAGGTTGGAGGCAATGGTGTGGCTCTAGGGAGAGGGGTCCCACTTTCAAAAGGGACATTTGCTGCTAGCAAGGACCCCAGCGTCTGTGACAGACCCATAACCTGCCAGGATGTCTCTGTCCCCGGCCCAGGAAGGAGAAACTGACCCCTGACTGATCCTGGGGACTGTGTCACACATCCCTGAGGGTTTTCCTCCTCTCCCCTCCAGCTGGGTAGGCTTCGAGTACCCTGAGTACCAGGGACAGCAGTTTATCCTGGAGAAGGGTGACTATCCCCGGTGGGAGGCCTGGAGCGGGAACAGTGGCTACCGGACCGAGCACCTCCTCTCCTTCCGGCCTGTCAAATGCGCAGTGAGTTACTGGGACACCACAGAGGGGGGCTCAGGGCAGGCAGAGCCTCCTCCAGGCAGCTCAGCATGGAGGGGATGAGGGACAGACTGTAGGATGACTTACACGGGGCATGGGGTGGAGGGGTGAGGTGTACACGGAGGTCCGTGTGAAGTGGAGGAGCAGCGGCACCCAACAGCTCCCACCTCCCTGCAAAGATCCTGGGATGCTGTGTAGGTCTAAAATTTAGCCTGAACCACAATTCCAGGTGCTTTGGCTGTGTGCTTTGGAGAGCCACCTCCCAGACTGGGGTCCCAAGGCCTTGTCCCCCAGCGCCAATTCCCGGGGGGGTGGGATGAACAGAGAGGAGCTGGCGGGACCGCAGGGATGCTGGGGGTGCAGGGTCCGTGTCCCGCCCGCCCAGGGAACCTGAGGCGTGCCCAGGCAGACGCAGCCCTATCGCTCCATCTGCAGAGACACTGGTGCTCGCAGCAGCGGCACGTCTGCGCCTCCGAGCGGGGGGTCCCCCCCCAGCTTTTAATAATCACCAGGCAGATATGTTCAGGCTTTAATAAAGGGGATGTGATAAGATCACTCCTTACTGGCAGGACTGCTCCTCGGTGCAGATAGATGCGTGTGGGGGGCTGGGCACGGGGGACAGTGCTGCATCACTCAGTGTCCCAGCCATTAACCCCTCCGTGTCCAGCACCCAGAAAGGCCCCACAGAGCTGAGGGGACCTCTCTCAGCATCCTGCTTTGCCCTAAACTCTCCTGCAACCTTGGGGAGTGTGATGATGTTGAGGGCAGCAGTTTGTGTGAGTCCAGAGGTTGTAGCCACTGAACTCTCACTAACAGCTGTGCATTGGGACCACAGGGACATGAAAGCAGCATCCTCAGGGCAATCCTGGGGTGTCCCAGTGAGAGGGTGCCAGGCTAAAGGACAACCCCATGCATTGCACCAAAGCTGGTCAGGATTCCAGGCCTCTCACAGTGCCTTGGTGTATGTCACACTGATGCCACATCCCCTATCCCTGGGCAAGCCAACCCGTTCCTGCTGAGCTCCAGCTCTCTCCCTCTACAGAACCACAATGACAGCAAAGTCATCCTCTACGAGGCTGAGAACTTCCAGGGTCACAAGTTTGAGCTGAGTGACGACTATCCCTCGCTGCAGGCCATGGGCTGGGGCAACAAGGAGGTGGCATCCATCAAAGTGAACGCCGGAGCGTGAGTGCAGCCAGTGGGGCAGGGACTGGGGGGTATCACGAGCAGAGCTTCAGCAAGCACCTCCCTGCTGCACAACCCCAGAGTGTGCAAGGGGGACCCCCTCAAAAAAGGGATGCCTTCCTGCTACCTTCTCCTTGAAAATCCAAGTCATTGGGTATTTTCTGTCCCTCCCTTTCCAGGGCAAGCAGAGAGAT
>VZTR01007942.1:57182-68844 GCA_013400775.1 Chaetops frenatus | reverse complement strand
AGACAAATACATGTTTTATTTTACCTAGTCAAAGGCAGACATCACTATCTGGGCTTCCTGTCATCATTCATCTAGCAAATCTATCTAGAAACCAGATTCTTACTGCCATCTTCCCAGACAATGTCCCAGAGACATATTATGGTGTTTTTGTTGTTGTTGTTGTTGTTGTTGTTTTTTTGGTAACATGTAGTTCATGGAATACTTTCCATTTTAAATGTTTTATTTTGCCTAAATTACTTAATGCAGTTTTAACCTTTACTCTTCTGCACTTGAAATTCTAATAATCTGTATCTTGCATTTGCTTTAGCTTGTAGAAGGCCAATTAGACAGAACTTCTTTGACCTACCTATTATTTATGGAGCTTTTCACCCTTTTGGAACAGTAACTGTCAGTATATTTAAGACCAGTGCAGTGGAAAATAATACCATGGGAAATGTTGAGTCACTTTAGATTATATTTTGCCACTTCTTTTTTTTATGTTTACACTCTAGGTGCTTCCTTTTGATAGAGTACTTTAAAAGATTTTCAGCATAATACTGATTATAAATAGAATGAAATCTGTAGAAGTGCTTTACATATGGACACTATGATATGATATGATATATAATTTTACATTTTGCAAAAATACTGCATATGGCTATTCCTTATCCAAGGTAGTGGTGGATTAGGTCTTTCAATAGTCATGCTATAAGTCAGATAGTTAATTATAAGTAGCCCCACTGAGGTGTGATTATTCGTATTCTTAACGGCAGGGACATAATTAAATGCTTTAATGGAGCAGGATCTCCACATCTCCATGCCAGCTCGTTTGTATAACATTTTTCAGCTGAACAATATAGAACATTTTTCTAAAAATATTGACTGCAAGAGGGCCTAAGAATTAAATGTCTTGTTGGCATAGACTAATCTGCCATTTTGACGCTATATAGTATGCAATATTCCTCATAATATTGCATAATTTCTTCTTGGCAATAAATTGTGTTGTTCTTTTGACACCATGTTTTACATGAAAAATAATAATCAGTCAGAAGGACTTGCTATTCAAACTCAATAATTTTTTAAATGTCCATGAGAATTTTTAGGAAGATAGAACGAAAATAACTTACTTTTCTATGCCAAAAGGTAAAAGTTGATTTGGGTTTAGGAGTTTTATTAGTTAGCATAAATATAAATGTAACAGTATTCATAATAATAACACAAGTAATAAGTCTTGGAATCTAAAAGCATAAATAAATTATAATTCTAATTCTGCAAATTCATTACCAGTATACATTTATCATTTAAACTTTATATAACTAGACACATGTAAAATACCACACAGCATGCCTTGGAAATCAAATATGGTCAACACCGATAAACCAGAAGATTTTGCAAGTACCTTCAATTTCACACAGTAGAATTTTAACTAAATATTTGAGTTTAGATTAAATATTTAATCTAAATATTTAATTCAGAACTGACAGTCTCTGATAATTTTTTAGTAATTTAATGAAAAAAAAGTACAATATTTTTGTAGCCACCTTTAATTCAAGTTGAATAGTTTAATTTTTAACTGTTATTGTTTGCCAGACTCAAGATTATGAGAGCATACCAATGAATACATAAGGTACTAAGTGACTTTTTTCAATAGGCATCCATCTGAATAAAAGTAGGAGTAAACAACTTACATAAAATCACTTTTGGCCTTTGATACAGTGAATATGGAAACTAAATCTGTAGTTAGGCATATTATCCTAGAATCTAATCTTAATTATTATTTTTTAAGGCATATGAAATCATTATCAGTAAAGCTGTGAGCTTTTACAAGATAATAACTAGACTATCTTAATCACTCTTTGTAGAAGAACACTTTAGTAAATTAGAAGAAAAATATATGGATGCTTCGTTATAAATAGCATTAAAGATAAAATACACACTTTTAGTTCTATTTTACAAAATTATCCTAAGCTTCTGTTCTGTCTTACAGTGCTTTCTTAGAGGAATTTGACTGAACACTGGAAAATAGTCAGGATGTAAGAAATGTTCATAAGTCTGCATGTGGCACTCAGTGCCAGGGTCTGGCTGACAGGGTAGTGTTCAGTTAAAGGTCAGACTTGATGATCTCAGAGGTCTTTTCCAACCTCAGTGATTCTGTGTTTCTGTTACTGGCTTTTGTCTCCTCTAGTCATGAAAACTTGGCCACAGCTATTTTCAGTACCTGAACATGGAAAAAAGCAAAGAGAGGTCAGGATGAAAAATAAAAAGTCCCTGGCCAGATAACTTGCCACTTTTTATAAGGACAAGAAACTGGTTTCTCCTAAGTATGTGGCCTAAAAGACACATTTGGAGCTAGGTAAATAAAGGAATGTATTCTCAGGGTTGTTAGCAAACACGAAATAAATATTAAATGTTTTTAAAATAAGTATTTGTCTATAAATTCTATAGAAGTTTGGGTCAATTAAATGTAGGCAGTTTTTTTCAAATACGTAATTTTTCCCCAACTAAATTTTTGTTATGTCTTTTGCTACTGTTACATTAAATTAAATAAAATATGATAAATTAAACAATGAACACGCCGAGAGCCCAAGTGTTGGTCTTCAGAGACAGAAATTTCAAATTACTACAAACAGGCAATAAAAATGTCAGCCAAACTATGTGGTTTTTGTTTGGGAGGTTTCGGGAGTTTTTTTCTTATTTGTTTTGTTGGGTTTTTTTGGGATGGCTAATAAGAGGAACATCACAAATTACAAATAGATATATTTAAAATATGTTCAGGTAAATAGTTTAAAAAGCGATAAAAGACTGGAGATAGGATATTACGGAAGTTGCTTTTAATTCTAATCAGCTATTTTCAGTCCCTCTTCAAAACAGTAACTACTTGGTTATGTATCCAGGCTGCTTTGTGAACCATCTCTCCAACTGATGAACCCAGATATCTGAAAGCAACTCAACAGAGAATTATTTCTGTCATATTTTAAATGAAGAGGTCGTGCAGACAGTATCTGCTAACTCAAACTCACTTGTCTGCAATTCCATATTTAGTATAAACATGGTGGCAAAAGCTGCAGTTTTTTGCATAGCTTCTGTTTGTACAGTCCAGATTACAAATCTGGCTGTAAAAGACAGGAATTATCTCCGTTGTCCTTTCTCCTTAAGTTCTCTCCCTTGCTGCAGTAATGTTGCTCTTGTGCAGTGACTATATTTTAGGATTTCTTAAATGTAGGACTGAATTTTTTAGAACAGAGATTACTGAAGTCCATTTAATTGAATCAAACTACATTCTGAGTAAGACCTGGTGGTAGTTATTTTAGTATAACAAAAAGCAGCATATCTCTGTGTTTACCATTGTGTACACTAGCAATAATACACTGAAAGATAAAAAGAACCATTAAAAATGAGAGAAAATATAGGTAAGTGCATTTCATGTTTTCCAGAGTTTGATAAAGAAAAAGGAAACAGAAGTGCAGATGCTTATGTTAAAGTAACATATGAAACAGCTTCTCCCTGTTTTCTGTATTGGAGATGCTTAAGCCATGGAGCTGGAAAATCACTCCTTTCCTGAAAGAATGGGATACCTAAAAGCTTACTGATATATAATTTTTTTAATTGCTCGAAATTTATATAGACCTTTCCTAAAGGGAAAAGAACCCAACCATACTCATAGTATGTGTTGTAAAGCTGGAACAGAGTGCCCCATGCTGATTATCTCTTGCTGTGACTGGCACACCAAGAAAGTGCCCGTTAGCTAGTTTCTGCTCAGTGGACAACTTCAGCTGCTTGAGGTAAAGAACTATTGATCTTTGTACCATGCCAAGGAGTTGCTGTTACAAAGAGCTGTTAGAAAATAAGAACAGCCTAAACATGGTGGTTCTGGAAAGCTTACTCTGAAGTCTTACAAGCTGAGTGGATGAAAAGAGCACTTGGACATTTAAGTTTTGTCTATGGTAGTTTAGTAACACAGTGCTCTCTATAAAATAAACAATATCCTAATCCAGTGTCCTGTTCTCAAAAAACATTCCCAAATCTGTTAGACTGACTGACCCAAGCTTTTGAATTGCTTTGATTTTCCATCTTTCTTCTGCTTCTGGGAGTAATCAGCCTGAACAGCTGACAACATGCACAGCAACCTATATGCCCACGACAAGAACAAGTTTCCTGCTGGGGAACTGAAGCAGTAGTCAGCTGTCCTCAGCTGGAAGGACATCTCACTAGATCCTGTAATGTTAAATCTGACAGATGATGGGAAATTACACAGCTTTGGAAGAGAACAGAAATGCGTAAAAACTTCTAGCTGTTTTTAATTGCTTTCAAAATAGACACTATATAGCTAAAATACTGTTGAATTTATTAATTCCTTACTACAAAAGTTTAATTTCTGCACCTAGTAAAGTGAACTTGTGCTTTAGGTCTGATCTTTGTGTCCTTTCAAGACTAAGAAGCACATATAATAATTCATTGTATGAATTTTCTGTTTATACAATATAACATCCTAAGCTAAGAAATATGTTCCATGGACACAGGACTGGTTTGGTGTCCTTTGGTGAACTTGCTAACTACTGGACTCATACCTTAACCTTTATCAACACGCTATTGGTGGGCACATTTTATCTGCAAAGGAACTTCATAACTTTATATTGATATCTGAACTTCTGCACATTTTAATCTCTAGTCAAATGTTAATGTGACATATGAGGTTGAGTAATTACATGTGGAATATAATTTATATGTAAAATGAACAGATGATGAATTCACACATAGACTGTACTGCTTCTCAGAGTAAAAAAGGAATTTTCCTAGTCCATATCAAATGGAAACCAGAAGTTATTGCTAGGGTGACCAGTTGATACATACTGACCCAGCAAAGACTAAGAATCAATGTCATATACAGTCCTTGTGATTCACCTCCACCACATCCATAAACAGAAAGAAAGTCAATACCTGTTTCTCCAAGAAAAAAGTGTTTAGGCATCACATAGCAACAGAGGAGGGGAAAAATTATCACCTACAGTGGCAAATCAGTACAGTCCATAAGAACAGTAAACCTGGTCTCAGTTGGAATCAAAACTTGGTCCTTAAAAATGGCCTGTTAATGCTATTCTTTAAAATTCATCCTGTGGTCTATGTCACTCACCTTACCTCCTTCAGGTTTTCCTGAAGTCAGCCTTCCTTATTGCTGTTTTTCAGGTATGTAGAATTTCCTATGCAGTGTTCTGTCACATTAATGCAATAGTAATATTCAACCTATGCATTATGCCCTGTTTTATAAGAAACTGATATGGGCAAGCTCCTTTAGAAATTTATAGTGTTCCAAAAATTGAACCTGATCCAGCTTTTGCTGAAATCCCACCATAGAAACATAGAACCACTTAGGTTGAAAAGACCTTTAGGATCGAGTGCAGCTGCTAACCCAGCNGGTTAGCTTTAAAGTTTTATCATTGCACCTTTTAGTTAGAGTCTTCACAGCAGAAGGTATTGTATTTGAGCCCATTTCCATATTCTTTTGAGGGCTTAATTTTTCTGTGGGAAAAACCTGATCCTAGCAGACCACGAATTATGATTTTCACAAATGAATTCAGTAAATTTGCATTAAATGTGGACTGCAAGAACAAATGAATGTTTTTAGCATCATTCAGTGCTTTCAAACACTCACTTTTCACTAGGGCAGTGATTGACTTTTTTTTCATAATGTTCTAGGTAACAGTTGTCCACAGAGATTAAATAATTAAAGTAAAATTTGCATTCAGAATTGAATTACAGCTTCATTGTAGCCTAATACATTATTAATTGGAATTGAAGACATTCTTTTGTTTGGAAAGGAAAGATAGTAGTACTTGACACACTGAAAGTGTCAGCGTGAAGGCAATGCACCATGCCAAATGCACATGGTAATATCAGTGAGTAATATGCTGCCAACACTTTCTTTTTATGCTAATAGAGAACCTTGTTTATCCAAGCTGTTTAGAAGTAGTCTATGCCTTTTGTGTTTCACTACACACTCTTATGCTATTATTGTATTTCCTAGTCTATTTAAATCAATTGAACATCAAGGAGAGAGTAATTGTTAAGGGCACCTGGTGTAGTCGATGCCACTAAGATTCATTTTAAATAGGTCATGGACATTTTCATTACTTTATTCTTTTCATAAAAAACAAACACTTCGGTTTATTCAAATGAACACAAGTGTTTAATGGGAACACATTTCAGTATTCTATGTTCCTCCTCTCTGGTTCAGGTAAGGAAGATTTCAACAAGCAGCTGATAGATTAGCACATACAATTAACAAACACTTTAGTCTTATGGACAGACTACAAATGATGCTATTGATACATATAACAAGGAAATATAGATGATGTGTCAGTGACTATAAAACACTTCTAATCAGCCAAGAAAGACCACTGGAATGCAGTGCATGGGTATTCATCACACAGAATTTTTTTGTAATAAAACTGTAGTTCATCTTTTGAATGAGACCATTCAACTGGAGTTGAGAACACAAAGCTGTCCTTGCTTACTGAGCAGGCAGACTCCACAGCAGCAGTCCCTGACCATTCCTGAGCATTGCGACATTTTTCAGAATTTTCTGACCCATTCTTTATTATATTATCTAACTAGTAGGATTACAGATATTAAAAACCTTTCTGACATATATTCTTCAACCAGAAATTGTGGGTTGACAGAGTCTGCACATCGTTGTTTTCATTCATAGTTTTCCACCTTACTTGACAAAAATAATAGGTGGAAGAAGAAGAAAAAAGTCATTATATTTGTTGCAGTAACATCCATGAATTCTACGGTCCTGTTGTCCTGTGATTAAATCTAACATTGTCTCTTACGGTTTCTTCCCATCCTTCTTGTTTAAGTAATCTACAATACAGTGGTCAAGATTATTAATGATGACAACTGTACTTTCTCTAATTTTTTCTGCACTCTTCAGAATGGTGGGGATTCAGGAGATGCTTGTTTTGTTTAGGGCATTTGATGGTTATTAAACTCGAGTATTTGTTGAGAGTAGCAGAAGACACGTCCTTATGTGTCTTGTATTGTTTGCAGCAATTTTAATTGAAGAGAGCAGAAATTCAAGAGGTGATCGTTAGTCACATGGACTTTCCACTTAGTTTTCTCTAAATTCAACCATTTAAAAACTTTATTCTTTGTGAGACCTAAATAATATCTTAGGAAATGGAACATGTATTGACTGGATTTAACTGCTCGCTTTTGGCAAATGTCCTTCTCTTGTAACTAAAATGCAGTGGGTTCAATCTAAGGAAAAGAGATCAGGCTAAGCTAGGAATGAGAAAAAGGAAAGGACTGACTTCTGTTATACCTGGCTGGTTCTTTACAGAAAACTCATTATTTCATGGGCATCAAGTTTTGTGAGGGACTTCAGGTCAAGTCTCTTACCAGTATTCTCTATGAATTCTCTATTCTACTCTCCCAGTAGTCTCTATAAATTCTCCCCAGAGCTGTTGGGGTTTAAGTACATTCTGTGCTAGTGATGGTCTAATGGTAATTTACTTTGATTTATCCACTGCAATTTAAGCATCTTATCCCCTAAGCCTTCAGGGTTAGGTAGCATGTGGAAATTCCTCAACAAGAAGTTTGAGGCAAAAAAAATCAAGGTTCTTTATATTCTAGATTAATAAAATATGTATTTCTTAAAGACATACAGGAAAAACAAACAAACAAACCCGCAAACAAAAAACCCACTATGTTGGTACTTTGAAGACTTGAACTGTGCAAAATTATTTATAATTTGGTTTTCCACACTTGAAAATGATAGTTTGATTGAAATTGAGCATGTGATGAATGAAAAAGCAAGGCAGGAGACAGTTTCCTACTTTTGTATTTCAATATAAAGTATGAACTCACAGCCCTTGACTGCTGGAACTGAGTAGGGAAACAATCTCTCACCCTGCCTGAGCTCAAGAATCCTTGATATTTCTAAGTGTGTTCTTAGTCCCCGGTTTGAAAATGGGATCAACTCAAAACACTACTTTTTGCAAATGACTTTTTAATTTTCTGTATTTTAATCTAAATACATAAATGAATATTCCACTCCACATGTTTTGCTGTTACAAGCCTCAGACACTGACTTTGGTCTCTACACAATCACCCTGTCACTGTGGCTTGGAGAATTAGAAGTCAAAAGTTTGAGGCTGTTACTTGGGACCCTGCACATAGTAGTTTCAGTTTCCACTATTCCAGAATAATGAATTCCTGTTGGAGGCACTTCGAGAGAAAGGCTACTAGACTAATCATATGGATTCCATTTTTTAATCTAATGAGAAAAAAAGTCAAAAGTTGTTATCGCTCCCAAAACACCTAGAACATAAATACCAAAGAAATGGAAGGCATGCTCATGCTTCAAGTATCTTTTTCTCAGAACAGCTCTTATATTCAAATATCATTATAACATGATATCACATATTGCATTAGTTTAGTAAATCTGGTGAATGATAAAAACGATTGGTCCTCTATGGCAGCTGCATATTTAAAAGAAAATCAATAGAATCACTTGTGTTAATTCAGCACTTGGGTTAATCAAAGTCTTCAAGCTGTGTTTGACAGCTGACGGATCATTTCTTAGAATTTGAAGCACTATTTTAAAAAGGCTTGATAAAATCAGAGTTCATACAGAGAAACCTATAGGCAAGGCTTTTAAAGGACATGAATTATTTTTTCAGAGTAGCAAAAATAGAATCAAATACCTTCAGAACTGTCCCTGCAACCTTATGTAAGCAGAAATAGAAGAAATTGCTGCTGAGTACTAAATTATTACTTGTTAGCACAGAGTCAATTTCTAACTTTAAATTTTCACATGCTTCAGTAACTTCTTTTTTTTCAGTGTGTGCTGAATTTTTCTTTCCCCAGAGATTTGCCTTTTGACCAAGGGCCGTCGAACTGCCAGTGTACGAGCAGACACGTACTGTCGCCTGTACTCCCTCTCAGTGGACAACTTCAATGAGGTCCTGGAAGAGTACCCCATGATGAGAAGGGCCTTTGAAACCGTGGCAATTGATAGACTTGACAGGATAGGTATTTATGTCATTTTTTTGCATATGATTAATTCTTAAAAGCCTTCTGCATTTTCTTTCCCTTGAGCTGCATGATAAAATACCCCTCCTTAAAAGTTTTTTTCTGTTATACTGCAGTAAATGTTTTCTTGATCTATAAATAACACATGTGTGCAGACAAGAAATTTTGCAATCTCACTTTTAAATAATAAAAACCACCGAGTTCTAGAAAGCTCTTGTACTCCTCTGAGGATTACTTTTCATACTTTAATTATCATTAGTATTATTTATTAATCCCGTAGACTTCTTTTGCTGCCTTCAGCACTTGATAGGATTTATGCTGTGTCACGAGCAGTAGATGACATTTTCCTAAATAAATTGCTTACAGATGACATCTATAATGCTGGGAAGAGCTGAAGCCTCTCAGCACTCACAAACCCATTGTTTGTTGAAGTGAATTAATCCTTTGCAGCAGGGCTCTCATTTTCCTCACAACATGGGCACTGCTAGCTTTGATGGCTGCTCACTGGCACTGCTCAGATCTGCCTGCAATCAGAAAAGCAAGCCAACAGTATGCAAGTAAAGGCAGAAGGGTATGGCAGATTATCAAAACAAGAGGTGTACACTTGCTGTTCCAGTGTTTGGGACCTCTTAGTAGGACATACTAGGCAAAACATACAGTCTTTGGTCAGGAGAATTGCACTCTGATCATCATTACTGGCACTGATTTTAAAACACAGTTGTGCAAAAAAAAAAAAAGTCACTTATCCTCAGCTTCTCAAGAAAATCTCAGTCTGAGGATTTCTCCACATCAACTTGATGTATTAAACTCCTACAGTTTGTCTCATAAGACTCTCTGGAAATGCAGTCCAACTCTAAGTAATACATGCTTGAAAAAATATTAGCAGTAAAGCTCCAGCATCTGAAGTGCAGTGTTCTATGGAAAAAAAAGAAAAGAAAACAAAACAAACAAAAAAAAGCAACTGAGTGCCATTGTGTTCCCGAGCATCTGATGACTCAGACAGAATAGTGTCTACATCTTACAGACATTGTGAGCCATCAAGCAGACATCAGGTCACAGTGTACAGCAGTCTTCAGTGTGCAAGCAGGTGTCACATTATCCATGAGTTCATATTAGTTCACAAACACTTAAAAACATTGGTTAGTGATGTCTGGTAACTAGTTCCCAGAAATGTGCTAGATTGCAGGTGCCCTTTTAAAATATGTAACTGTTTAGTGCAAATTCAGACAGTTATGCAACGAGAACGAATGATGATGTAGATGCAGAGCACGATGACTTTTTCTGACAGTTGTTCAGGAAATTACGGTTCTTACATGTAATTGTAGTAATAACAGTAAACCGCAAGTGAAGAGGCAGAGAAAGGCCAGGTGTCAGAGTGCGGCGGTGCTCGGGGGCCCGCGGTGCGGAGAGGGCTTTGGGCTGGCTGCGTGCGGAGCGCGGCCGCGGGGAGCTGCGGCAGTGCCGGCGTGGCACAGCCCCTCCTGCCGTGGGCTGCTGGCCGAGCGATGCCCCGCTCAGACACCCGCTGAGGCTCTTGCCACAGCCAGCCCTCAGCCGCGGGCGCGGAAACACAAAGCCAGAGCGGGGCTCTGCCTCTGCGCCTCAGGCTCACTAACTCTTCTGCCTCTCTGTGAAGGGAAGAAGAACTCCATCCTACTGCAGAAGTTCCAGAAGGACCTCAACACCGGCGTTTTCAACAACCAGGAGAACGAGATCTTGAAGCAGATCGTGAAGCACGACAGGGAGATGGTGCAGACCATCGCGCCGGTGAGCCTGCAGCAGATGCCAGCCCTCAACTCCAGCACCTCGGCCTCGTCGTCGCGCGGCAGGACGCAGTCCCCTCCCGTGTACAGCACCAGCAGCCTCTCGCACACCAACCTGCACTCGCCCTCGCCCAGCACGCAGCCGCCCCAGCAGGCTGTCATCCTGTCGCCCTGCTCCTACACCACGGCCGTCTGCAGCCCGCCGGTACAGAGCCCGCTGGCCGGCCGAACTTTCCAGTACGCCTCGCCGACCGCCTCGCAGCTCTCCCTCATGCAGCAGCAGCAGCAGCAGCAGCAGCAACAGCAGCAGCAGCAGCAGCCGCAGGCGGCGCAGCAGCCGCCGGGAGCCCCGCAGAAGAACGAGGTGCACAAAAGCACCCAGGCCCTCCACAACACCAACCTGACGCGGGAGGTGCGGCCGCTCTCCGCCTCGCAGCCCTCCCTGCCCCACGAGATCTCCACCCTGATCGCCAGGCCTCACCCCACCGTGGGGGAGTCCCTGGCCTCCCTCCCNCCCCCCCGCAGCCCGCCCCGGGCCCCGGCGTGCCCCCGGCCGGCCGGGCCAGCGTGCCGCAGCGGGTCTCGCTGTTCCGGCAGATGTCCTCGGGAGCCATCCCCCCGAACCGCGGCGCCGCGCCGCCCGCGGCCCCGCTGCAAAGGGATTCTTCCACAGTCTTAAGCACAGAGCCCGAGGGAGACAAACCGCGGTTCGCCTCAAACTTATGATCCCTGGTGACTGTGAGCAACAGACTTGCAACAAACCGAGCACCGTCCCCCGAACTGTTTTAGCCTGTTTCCTAATGTGCCCCAGCAGTCTACTATGAGAAAAATAATTTAGACAGCTTTGCCCTATGTAACGAATGTAAAAGTTTTATATATATATA
>VZTR01007942.1:10032-41287 GCA_013400775.1 Chaetops frenatus | reverse complement strand
AAATGAGGTGGGAGAAAGGAACCATCATGGGTGAGGGGCTGGGGGGAGGAAGAAGAAACCACCTGGGGGTTGATTTTGATTCTGTTGTTTTTTTTGTTAATAAACTATTTTTATCTTTGAAGTTTAGGCCTGTTTTGCATTTCTCTTAATCCTTATTCTCATAAAACCACTACACTACACTCTCGCCGGGTGTGAGCAGGCGAGCAGGTGAATGTGAAACCGCTACAATCGTGATGTGTGAATTGAAAGACACAGGTAGCCAGGGTGACCACCAAACCACAGCCAAAATGCAGAGTAGATTTACATCATTACCTTGCTACAAAACACCAGGCAGCAGAGACAGCGGGGCACAGGCTCTGGTAGGCTCAGCTCATCCTCACAGACAGTGGAGGGGCCCCACTCCCTGCCCCGGTATAAGAAAGGGTTTTGCCACATGTACTTTTTTGCAAGGCAGTGTTTTCATGCTCTCTCTCCCCCAGGAGGAGGCTCAAGCATGTCTGTGGGAGTGTCTCTACACAGGAATTCTGCTGCTCAGAACAGGCAGGGGATGAATGCTAGCGATAGTAGGTAGAGATTCCCCACACTTAAATTGCTAGTATTCCTATCTGCAATGTGACTTTCGGTGAAATTCACTCCTCACCAAATCTTCTGGTGCTGACCCTTTGCTCCCAACACATGGTGCAATTCTTAGTGGAAGGAATATCTTTTAATGTTCTTGCAGAATATGCAGGCCTGCTTGAAACGGTAAAACAAGCCTCTTCAGGCACACTCAAAATTTAGACACTGGGCTACAGTCATATCAGCTCAAAAGACAAAAGAAATAGAGAACTAGGAGACAGTGTTTTCTTTTCTTTGACATTTTAGCTTGGCTGCTTGAAGACCAAGATCCATTTTCAGAGATTCGTTGTTAACCAGATAATTTATCAACCTTTGAACTAAGATCTCACAACATAAAAGAAAAGCTCATGAGCAAAGTGTGCAGGAAAGCCTCTTTGCCTTTCGGCTGCTTGTGTCGCTTCACACTAGTGCTCTGTTGTGTCACCTGTCAGCTGTGTGCCTCTGCCACGGTGTTGGGCTACCTACTGAGAGTGCAGACGAAATACTCCCTCATAAGTTTAAACCAATATGTCAAAAATATCAGCAGCATCCCGGCATAAGTTGCTTCACTTCCATGTCTTGGTTTTACAGTTCTTATTTTAGGTCACACTCTGCATGACTTTTTTGTAAAGAGTAAGGTAAAATGGGGTAGTTTGACAAGAGAGTAAATAGTTTCTCAGAAAGTGGTTAAGTAATTTTTTTAAAAACCCTCCATTAACCAACAAACTTTTATTCTGAGTCAAAACCTTTTCATATCTTGAATCTTCTTGGAGAATTAGTGCCAACTGAATTTATATCTGCATGGATCCCTTTTTGAGTCAAACAATCTAAGAGAATGTGAAGCACATAGTTAATGGAAGTTCTTATAAAAATTTTATGCAAACAGCAATGCTCAGTGGTATTTGTTACAATCATCTTATTATGGTACATTATTACCAATCCTCACTAATTTACTCTGACTCTTCTGCTATTTCATAGTTTTCGTGGCAGCCCTAAAACGAGAATAATAAACATATCAACATGTCAGCTTCACTAAAAGAAAAATGAAGTAAATCTACCCAAGCTGAAAATGCATTCAGGATGTAAGGTAAACAAGAAAAGGAGCAGAATTTCACTATTATTTAGCTCTAATGCGTGATTTTTGAAAGCTGAAGTTTGTCACTGTCAGTCTTCTTCGGATGCAACAAAAGGGAAGCCTGACAGACTGACACCCACTCATTCCCTGGTGGCACTGCAACCAATGCAAGAATGGGTGGAGGGACAAAAGGCATTTTGTTTTTCATTTTGCCACCTGATTTCTCCACTGGGGGCAGCAGCCTGTCCCGAATATGATGCATCCTAAGAATCATTGCAGTGGGCTATTTTGCAACTCTGGTCATGGGGTACAAAAGGTAGGTCAAATTATTATACTCTCTTAGGCTTAATATTCAACCAATTGCTACTTTTGCACTAATTTTATTAAATGTGAATTGTTACAGTGACAGAAAATTCAGCATTCTTGATAGATGACACAAAAGTCCTCAATTGCTTACTGTAACAAATCTTCAGCTGATAAGGATGTGAGTATCCCATTTTAAATTGAAGTAATTTTAACAGTCTGAGGAAACATTTGTGAAAAATAAAAATGGCTTTTAAAGACATTCAATACATTAATTTGATTTTTATTTGCTTTTCAATGAGGTAAATTTGATCTTTATTACCACTGGGGATTTTAATAGAAACCTAGTTTTCAGAGCTGTTATACACACATTTGTATATATTCTGAAACAATTAGAGTTTTTAAGCATGACTTATTATTTTCACATTCTTTCCTTGATTTTTTTAAGGAAAAAAATCAATAACTTACAAGGCAATGTTAAATACTTATTGATGGCTGTGTTCTCAAGTTTTCATGGAAGGCAGGCCAGGCCACTGAATGCTGTGCTTTGTTGTAGTATATGGGCCTCATCACGTGTTTACTGAACTGGCAAGGCTATCTCTCCACTAATTCAGAGAATTCTAAGCTGAGTCTAAAAAAGTGAGATGTGTTTCTTTGCAATACAGAAAAAACAAGGACTTACATGACCTGCATTTTATGAGCTTTGGGAAAATATTGAAATTTATGCATTTGGACTTATACACCATATGTGTGCACATATTTATTTATTTATTTAGATGTAGTTGCCACTTGTCAATTTCTCTAGTCTCTTATCCTGCTTTCCCTCAGAAAATACTTCTTTATTCCTAGAGACAGATGAGGTAAAAATGTTAAGGAAAAAGGTATTCATCACATGTTTCAGACTAATTTTTTTACTGCATCTTCTTGGAGATAGATTAAACTTTATCTCTGCTGTCTATGTTTTAGTCTGTGCCTAAATTAGTGTTTTGTTTCAGAGCAGTTGTGGTTTCCAAGCAATTTCCCCCCTCAGTCCCCAGCTTGGTTCTGGTTGCAGAAGGGCTCAGTTAACTTTGCAGCCGTTGAGTTTGCAACCTGTTGACCTCAGCACCAGCTGTTTCAACCTATTTGATTTGTTGATATCATAGCAAATTATTTGTTGATTGGCTCTCCAAAAGGTTGTGTGGGAAGAGGGTTGGCTTGTCTCTTTTGCCTTCTCAGTCTTTAGTCATGGAATGTATTACATTTGGGCATACTGGGATGAGTATTCCTGGTCTTCGGTCTTAGAAGTTAAATAGCTCTAGACTATCAAGGCATGTTTAGGATACAAGCTAAAAGTACAAAGGATTGATTGTAAGTCACAGTCACAGAAAGTCAGACCACAGAAATCAAAACTTACATTGAAAGATGGTTTGTTGTCACAAACCAGCTTCATTAATGAATGTGTATAGAGATGAATTCTATCATAGAAGACCTAATCAAAGGCTAGATTTTTGGCTACTTTCCCTTATTAATTTAATACTTTGCCCCTCCTTGTACATGAGCCACCTCCGCCCTCCAATATAGGGACAAATCCCATCTTCATTAATGACCTGGGTGAAGAGACAGAGTTTTCAGCATGTTTTCAGGTGGTACAAAGTTGGAAAGAGTACCTGATACACCAATTGTTTCTGTCTCTATTCAAAATACATGGGTCAACAGGAAACCCTCTGTGTTAAAGAAATGCTAATGCAAAATCCTAAACCTAGGGAGGAATAACCCCTGGCATGAGTAAATGCTGACTTAGAAAGCAGCTTTGCAGAGAAGAATCTGGGGGTCCTGCTAAATGATGAGATGGCCATTAGCCAACACTACTGGCCTTTGTGTCAAAGAAGGCTAAAAACATCCTGGCCTGCATTAGGACTGTTGGCAGCAGGTTGTGCAAGGTATCCAATCCCTCTACTCAGTACTGGTAAGACACAGCTGGAGTCACTTTCCCAGTAAAATAAACTTGTGGACTTACTAGACAGACCCTAACAAAGGGTCATGAAGATGATTGAGGCTCAGCTTAAAGCATCAGGCATACCATGAGAGACTGAGAGAGCTGAGAAGGTTTATCCCAGGGAAGGGAAAGCTTGGGGGAAATCTTATCAATCTGCAACTACCTGACAACGGTAGAAAATATAGCAGATGAAGGCGTACCCTTCTCAGGGTTACCCAGAAACAGAACAAGAAGAAATAAGCACAAATTGCATTTCCACTGAGAATTATGAGGGATGTGAAGGTGTTCAAACACTGGATCAGATTACTCAGAAGAAGAGTGTTGACTTTGTATCATTGTGGGTATTGGAAACGTTACTGGACATGGCTTTGAGCAATCTGCCATAGGTGACCCTGCTCTGAGCAAAGGGGATGGAAAAGTTGGTCTCCAGAGGTGCCATTGACTCCCACATATTCTGTGAGCCTGTAATTTTGGTGTGGAAAGGGTACTTCAGACTTTCTCTTCTACCTGTGGGGCTGAGATGACATCCTATTACGCTCACCTGGGCTAACACTTTCATGAGTATTTCATCAGGAGCAGACATACTATATCTATCTTCCCTTTCAGATGCTGCTCTGGTATTGCAACTATGAAAGAAAATACATCTCTGCCTGCACCTAACTTACAAGAAATTGAAAATTTTCATCAACATTTAATTTCAAAATGTCTAGCTAGCAGCCATTTTCTGACTCAGAGCATCCTTTTTGAGTTACAGGCTGTGAAACCTTTTTACCTCTGGATTACTTCTCTGTGTGTTTACATTCTTCCTGTGATCTCTTGAGACTTACAAATGCTTTTCTGCTCATCCATTTCTGAGGAGCTGAAGGGGAGTGCTGTGAGAGCCACCTTCTGTTTGAGCAGATGACAAGGTGGAGGCAGACATGTGAGATGCTGTTCCTGCAGAGATAGAGTAGGCTGTGGCCATTTGAAAAACAGCTGGTCACATTGTAAGTAACTGCCTTAATACTGGAGCACAGGCTGCTGCGGTGTTCAAACCCTTATGAGGCCTTTCTCTAAAGCATGATAGATTTTTCTTGATGGATTTTAAAAGCACTGTGTAGTAAATAAGTTATAGGATTATGTTGACAAGCTGAGAGCCTGAAAAGTGCTCCACTGTTCCTTGACAGACAGACCAGCACCTCAGGTAGCCAGGTCTGTCACTGGTCACCAGGGAGAAGAGATCAGTGCCTGCCCCTCCACTTTCTTCCATGAGGAATCTGTAGCCTGCAGTGAGGTCTACCCTCAGTCTTCTCTTCTCCAGCTAAACAGACCAAGTGACCTCAGCTGCTCCTCACACAGCTTCCCCTTCAGACCCTTCACTGTCCTTGTGACCCTCATTTGGATGCTCTCTAATAGTTTGACATCTTTTTTATATTGTGGCACCTAACTGGGTTGAGAAGTGACCGGCAGAGCTCAGAGCATTGATCAGCTGTGCAGAGTGCAGCTGGAGGCCTGTAGTCAGCAGTGTTCCCCAGGGATCAGTACTGGGTTGTCCTGGTTTGGGATCTGGGTCCAGTCCTGTTCAGCTTATTGATCAGTGACCTGGATGAAGGGACAAGTTTGAGGATGGCACAGGACTGGGAGGAGTGGTTTGTACACCAGAAGGCTGTGTGGGACCTGGACGGGCTGGAGAGTTGAGTGTAGAGTTCAGCAAAGGCAAATGCAGGGTCCTGCAGCTGGGGAAGAATAAACCCCACGCACCAGTACTGGCTGGGGCCTGACCTGATGGAAAACAGCTCTGCAGAAAAGAACCTGGGGGCCCTTGTGACCAAAAAGGCCAATGGGTATCCTGGGATGCACTACAAAGACTGTGATCAGCCAGTAAAGGGAAGTCATCCTGCCCCCTCCACTTTACCCTGGTGAGGTCATGTCTGGAGTAGTGTGTGCAGCCTCAGGCCAGGAACGGCAGGGAACTACTGGGGAGGATCCAGTAAAAGGCTAGGAAGATGGTTGGCAGACTGCCAGACCTCTGGTATGAGGAAGACGGCCCCTTAAACCCCTTCCCTTTGATCAGGGGCTGATGAGCCCTCTCCCAGTGCTCTGTAACCCTTCTTGCTACTCTTCAGACTGCTCCTGGCTGTATCACTGCCACCCACGTGAAACAATAGCACTGGTCTATAGGAGGCTTGGTAGCCTCTGGGTGGCATCCCTGACATGATCCCCCAACAAACACATCTCTCTGGAGAGTACCTCAAGTCAGCACATGGGTGCCTCTGCTTCTCCCAGAAGAGAGTCCCCCACTACTATCACCTGTCAGCTTTTCCAGGCTGTGCTGGGGGCTACATGGGCAGATCAGGCTACTTTACTGGTGATTATGCAGCAAGCAGACCAGGCTGTCTTACCCAGCCCAGCATCTCTCCTGGTGTGATGGGTCTTCAGTCAGCAGAGCAGTGAAATGGGTCTGCAAGGGCACCTTGTGCAGTGGGTAAAGTCCCTTCCTCCTGCTGGCCCTTGCATTGAAATCTTCCTCTGCGTTATTGGCCTCCTACCTTCTCTGTGGGAGAAGGAAGTTTTGGGCTGTTTGGCTGTGGGCACACTGCAGACTGCCTTCAAAGCCAATTCCATCTCAGCTTCCCTGATGTTACACCAGTGCTGCTTCCAGAGGCCATTATAATGCTCCCCTCACTAACATTTGGAGACACCAACTGACTATGCTTGGCAGAGGGCTGCTAAAATTAATTTACATTAATTTTAGACATTTTTAGGTTAAAAATGGTTAATGCAAGACTTTTTCCTCAGAAATATCTACATGTTTTGTAAATTATTTGTGTCAAGACCACACTCTCTTAAGTCTGTTACCTTGCCTCAGGCAGTGCCATACTCTTCATTTTGCTAGTAGCATTCAGCTCTGAGGTGGAAGCTGTTCCTGAGGGCAATTTTGAAAAGCAGAACACCTTTTCCACAAGTTCAGTGGATGGAAATCTGCAGTAAAGGCATCAATAAGCAGTGTGTTGCCTCCGCAGACACAAATTAGCCTGTTTATGGATCCAAGTCTCACTTGGGCTCTGTCATACACAGCAGTGGAGTCTCATGCTGCAGGACCATTAACACTGCTGCAGGACAGACATGGCTACAAGCCACTGCAGTGGGGGTCAGAGACTGAACTTGCAGTGTCTGCAACTCCCTGCTAATTTAATCTCACCTTTGGTGAAGTCAAAGGAGTGTTCTCTGTGAAAAACAGGGCACTCTGTGTCCCCATAGAGCAGGAGTGTGCTAAAAGGAAGGCATCACTGAGGTAGTGCCATTTCACGTCTGCTGTCCGCTCACGACACCACGTTTGTGTGCCCATTTCCCATGCTGGTGCTTGCCCTGCACAGGCACACAGCTTGCTTCAATCATCTGGTCCATTCCTGTGTGCTCATGTGGGCATTCTGTACAATTTTAACCAAAGAAACACTTCCTAGTGTTTTAGTTACATACAGTTTCACGTGACAATACTCTCTGCCAAGTTCAACCAGGTCTTTGCCATCAGCATGCCTCAGTAGATTTGGGAGTCCCAGGAAAGGGTATAAAAAGGAATTGGGGGCAGGCATTTCAATGTCCCTGTTTCTGTAATTCATATCTAAATGCATATAGGGTGCTGCTATAATGAAATTAATATTGAGTCAAATTTAATCTTTGTGTATGACTGTCATCAGTAAGTAGCTTGGGAATTGTAAACCTGTTGCATTCTTAGCAGCATTTCCTAAAAAGCTCAGCATGTTGAACTCTGAATTACTGAAGAAAAATGAAATCAAAAAAGTTTTTAAAAGAGTAAAAAAGAAAATATGAAAGGTCTCTCTTGGGTGGCAAAATAAATTTCTTTGACAATCTGGCCAGGAATGCTCTTAAAATCTGATTCTTACTGTAAAGAAGGTTTTGGAATCTTATTCTACTATGGTGAATTTATGTATTTAAGTCAGAACAAAAAAAGATATATGTTTACACTGAGATCTTAAGTAAGACTTCTGTTACTTTGACACACGCTGATTGTATAATAAATTACATGAGTCTCCATTTTTTGCAATAGAGGTTCACTTTTCACTGCAGTAACAATGAAGGCTTGGTATCACTGGCTTTTGATATCGATGTGCTTTATGAGAGAAGGAATATAAATATTGATTTAATGGAGGAAAGTTGGTTAGAGGTCAAGAAATTATTCTAAGTGTTGGCAATAGGTAGACATTTAGAATCCACTTAGAAGTTTTCCGAGCAAAATTGAATTGTTAATGAGTATTTTAAAAGAAAATGTGTCTCCTTTAAAATTGTTGAAATCATAAATAAACCAACAAAATAGAATGGCCTTCTTTAATATTGAGATTGCAAAACTATAGCAGATAACAGACAGGGGACTGCTTTCAGGACACTGCTGGAGGGAGGCAGTGGGAAGGGAGTGAGTTACCATCATTCCTGGTAGCTGAGATGCTGCTTCCCTTGAGCTCAGTCCAGAGTCAAAGGGAAATTTCCACTGATTTCAATAGACTGTACATCCGGTCCCCTTTTAACAAGCTATTGTTTTTTTTTTAAATTCACCACATGTCTCTTAATAACCAGATCACTGCTAATAAAGCTCAGAAATTATATTAGTAATTCAACCGTGAAATTAGATGCAACCATCTAAGTCAGAAGTAGAACAACAATTAACAAAATATTGGTGAATGTAAATCTCAGAGAATCTTGTAATACCTTTATACACTGCCAAGAGCACAGGATCTTAATTTCTTTTTATTAAATGCCTCTTGTGGTAAGCAATTAAAGAGCACCAGCAATTCCTTTACTCCAGCTGTCATTCTGATGACGAGAATGCTTGGGCAGCTGAAACTAATTTCAGTGCCATCCAACTGTAAATAAATTGTGAAGCCTTTGTGCTTGTCTGGTCTCTACATAGGTACATATGCAGATTGTTTGAGCCTTGCCCCTGATATAATCTAGTTTCAGCCAGACCAAGAAGAGTGTGGGCAGAAAAATAATTTGTGAGAAGTTTGAAATTATATTTCAGGGTTTCTTTTTGGGACAGTAATAACACTTAAAGTTCTGAGTTTCAGAGTGAGAATAAAAAAGCTGATGCCCAGCACCAAGGCAGGGTTTTTTTGTCTTTCCCTGCCCCATTTTGTTCACATTTTCTTCAATAAGGAAGGCAGATTGAAAAGCTTTGTCATCAACAAATATAGATGTGAAACTACAGGTACAAGTAAAACTTTTCTGTATTAATTTCAAATGTTCATTCAAAGCTACCTGTTGATTTTGCATGAGGATTTGCTGAAGCTTCCATTGCCTTTATTCCTTCCTCAGTCATTAATATTCTGTATGTCAGTTAGAATTACAGGGTTTGAAAAAAATGTTTGATTTCTATCTCATGTGGTTGTTACACAGAGACAACTCTCTAGGCTTTTCTGATCTCCAAGTACTTAAGAGATTCAGGTTGGTTGGGAATGACCTTCCCCCTGAAGTCTAGAAGTTAAGTTTAAAATCCCAAATAAATAGAAGTCTGGACAATAAAAGAATATTTACAGGATGTGAGGCGGTCACATTCAGATTCTGTATTCCTATTAGAAATATTTCAAGCACACTTTTTAAATATGTGTTATCCTTATACACACTTGGAAACCATACCTTGGATAGGCTGAGAAAATGGGAAATTCATTGGCGTTCATTTCATTAGCAATGTAAATCACTTTAAATGGCATATTTTGGCAGTGTCTCTTGAAAAATGCAGCTCATTAACTGAGAAAGAGGCAAGCATTCTAGGACACACTGCACAGTGTCAAATTTTTAGGCTGTCCTTCACAGTATTCACCTTGACTGAGCTCCCTGTTATAACACATGTGATGAGTTAGGTGCCCACAAAAATGCTTGGGACTAAGCAGGGGAAGGCCTGACCCAAAAAAAAAAAAAAAAAAATTGAGGAGAAATGAGAGCCAAGAGAGGCAAAGCTGTCCTTGGAGGAAGTGGTGCTGAGCCACATGCCTCTTTTTAGGCCAGAGAGAAGCATTTTCCTCCACTGGGGATTCAGAGCTAAGAACCTCATCTGGTGCTTAAACAAAGCCAGACCTTCATTTCTGGCTGGGAGCGAGAGATTTTTGCCAGATCAATGAATAGATATTCATCTGGGATTTAAAGAACTGAACCTCAAATATCCACTTAAACTGGGCAGTGATGTGACACAGATGTCCCAAGTACCTCTATCACCAGAATATTGTATAGGGAGTCTTTTCTAAACGCTTTCAGGTAAAAATCTCCCATGTGTTTTTCTCACAGCCTGCTGGACAAGACATTTTCTGAATTGGTGGAATTAAGCGCAGCCTAGATTAAAATTTCAGGACAAAGGAAGCATGGAATCTTCACATGTCCCAAGTGTGGAACCACATTTCAGACCTTCCAGGGCTTTAAACTGAATTAGAGACACAACCCAGCTGTGTGTTCATATTAGATATGGGTTTTTCCATCAGCAGGAAATCCTTCCTTCATAATGTAGGTGAAGGAGCAGAGTCTACTAGCTACCTGCTTAATAGCTGATGGGCTCATGATTTAATATCAGGGCTGCTGGAAATACCATCCAATTCTGTGCAGGACCTGCACACACCCTGTAATGCCCTAGGGCACATAACTGCATCTTCTTCAGTCACAGCTCAGAAGTCAAAATTAATTTCAACTCATTCTTTTTCTTCTGCTTAAATTGTTGCCAGTTGATTACATTTTATCCCTGTGCTTTTTTTTTGTATGGTCTCTGATCGACCATTGCCATCTATGTGTGATGCAGCATCTCTTAGTGGATGCCAGACTTTTCAGTACTGAGATTGTTTTATAGTATTCCATTTTCCATGTCCCATTTTCTGTGTCAAGAATACATTTTATTATAACGATGCTGGAAATCATAGATTCTAAGTTACAGCTGTCAAAAAACCAGACATTTTTTCTGATTCAGAAGCTTCAATTGAGCATATTAATGGAAAATAATTTCTTCATCAAGCATTCAAAGATTTTACCCTCCTTAGGTATGTAAGACAATACTCTCTGATCAAGGCCTGTAGCTGTGTTTTATTATCACATGTCTGAGCCAACCATTGCTGGTCATTTTGTATTCATGACAATTTACAGGTTTCAATGATGAATAAGGTGTATCCTCAGGACTTGTTCGTTTTGTCGTCTTGTTGGTTTTTTCTTTTATTTTCATCTTTTTATGACTAGTCCTTGGTAACTTCCTGATCATTTATTATTTGCTGGGCTTCTACACCACCTCTTTATTTTTTTTTTGGTCAGGTACTGTGTGTTCTGCATGAACAGGCTTTCCATAGACGGTTTTAATACCTCTAAATATGCAGTGTTATAGTTCGATTGCTGTGTGTTATCACATTGTTTACATTTGAGACCCCTGAAACTATAAAACCTAACATTTTCTGTAAGATGTATCTATTCCAAATCAAGTACAGAATTTGTTTCTCTTCAGTTGCTATTCTGCTGAGTGCCTCTGGGTGAAAGTGTTTTTTTCAATAGCTCTCGTTTAACTAGTCATCAAAATGAAGCAAACTGCAGTGGAGAAGAAAGAAGATACCTTTCATTTCGGCCCTTGACTGGTTTGGTTGTTTCTTTTCACCGTGTGAATTGCAAGTATATTGTTATCTCATGAGGTTGCAGTGCTCAGGTCATCAGTCTCCACTTCCCAAAATTTTTGGGGGCCATATCCCAGAGTGATGTGTTGGTAACAAGGCCCTAAATTCTTTAGGGAAAAGTTCTTTTGAAAATGAAATGGTGGTCTGACAGACTGTGTTTCTTGCTCCATTATGCATGTGAGGAGTAGCTATTTATCTTCCAGGAGCATTTTCTAAGCTTTGGGAAAAATTAGCACTTATACAATGCTTTATGATATTGATTCTTAAAAAATATGAACTAATTCCCATCTATTTTCTGCAGCCTCTATTTTTGTCTTATCATTCCTGCATAAACATATATCAGCTTTCCTCTCCCTCATACCTGAAACTATATTTCTTCAAGCTTTTTCCACCCTCATGATAGAGCAATTTTTTCAGTAAAGAACATATTGTGATATATAAACACAATGTTCCTACTGATAGTATTTATGACTCATTTTATTCAGTTCTTCCTGATGTTTTATAAAAAACATCTATTCTACAAAAATTTGAATTTTATAGAAATTTCTGTTCATTACTCACCCACAGAAAATTGGCATTTGCACTTATTAAAAAGTATGTATAAGACTTTGCAAGTTTTTCTTGAAATCTGTTTCCTCATTGTACTTATATAACCTTCCATCATCACACCAGAGAAAAAAACAGCATAAAAAACTTAGATGGCAAGTATTTATTAGAAAATGAAAATAGTTAACAAAGTCTCATTTTTTTAAGATGAAGTTTGTTTTTGTTCCTTGAATTTTCCTTGCTTATCTTTCCAGAATTTTTACCAGTAGAACTGATGGGATCAAGGCTTTAACTTTCTGACTGTTGGTGTCTGTTTTCAGTCCACATGAAATTAAAAAGACCACTGCAGGTCCTAACACAGTTTTAAAGTTAACAGAGGAAGTAATGTCCACACAAGAACTCAAAGAGCTACACTTACGTATTTTTTTTCCTGACATTCAATCTTAGGAATATAACTTTTTTGTTTACATAATTTTGAATTGAGTGAGAATTGTTCAACTTAAGCAGGACAATATCCAGATAATTCTAATTGAGATACTTGCCCTGGGAATATTAAAAAAGGTCATCATCCGTATTTTCTTATACAGTAATATGTCATGTCCTGAAACTGTTTACAGTTAATGACAACAAGATTAATTGGAATAATGAAAGGATGACTAGAAAATGTTACTCCCACTGTGGAAAGGAGGGATCCTGGAAGCTTCAGGCACTCCAGTCTCACCTTGATACTTAGGGATGGTGATGGAGCAGCTAATCTTGCAAACAACTGCCAGGCACAGGTAGGACAACAAAGTTTTCAGGAATAATGTACAAAGAATCACAAATGGGACATCATGCTTGGTCAAGCCTATAAACTGCAATGAAGTGAGTGACTTGGGCAGAGCAATGGCTACTGCCTAGCTGCATTCCCACATACATTTTCACAGTGGCTTATAACATTGAACTCTTAACAGTGGCTTCAACATTTATAAAACCAAGTTATGGTTCTTTAGAGTCAGATTAAAAGTAAGAATGCAATTTGGATTTTTTTTTTCAGAGGAAAAAAACACCTGACTTTTCAATTCCTTCTCTGATGGTTCATATACAGTTCTAAAAATACCCATAGGATTAGTAGTTTTCAGGAAAATTCCAAGTCAAGAAAAAACCCCTAACATTATTTTAAACTATTCACCAAGATTTTAATTATTAATTCAATATGTTCAGTAAAAACTGTAACTATGTCTCACCCAGCAAGAGGTTTAAGATAAAATTGAACCTGAAGTAGGGTCTAAGTGAAGTTAAACCATAACTTCAGCATTAGAATTAAAATGCCTGAAAACTATCTGATAAGTTATTTCCTTACCTGAATTAATGAAGAATTATGGTATAGATATTGTGTGGTATTATTTATAGTTAACTTACTCTTCCTCTAAGAGAAGTGAAAAAAGACCAGGAAATGGGGAAACAGCTTCCACAACCTTTTTTGTAGCCTTTGCCATTAATAATGTTTTTCTTCTCAGGATTGTTTTTATACAGAACAAAAACTACGTGTTTTGCAAGCTCTGCACTTTTCTTGTGTGTATTCTTTACATACAACATATATAGGACAATGCAATCTGTCACTCTGACAGAAATTAGAGAAGATACATTTTCTTCAATGTGTAAGATTTCTTTTTTTGTTGTTCATATCCTTGTCTGTCAGCTAAACTGCAATAGAATCATGTACAAAGCAGTCATGAAAATAGAAGGGTAACATTCATTGTTAGGATTGTCCTGCCTATTGAAATGTCTTCTCTTGTTTAGAGATATACACAAGACACCAAAAGCTCTTGTCCTAGTACAATCTAAAAATATAATTTTTTTAATGATTTGATGGTTTTAGTGATACAAGTAATATTTTACATATGTCTGTTTACCTAGTGCTAAATGCAGTTAAAAGATTCCCAAACTTACAAGCATTGAAAAAAAAAAAGTTTTTATAGGTTTTATAGGTTTATAGTTTAATTATATTGTATTTTATTTCTATCACCTTTCATGTGTGTCTCTTTATTTCTATAAAGTCTTTCCAGGTTCTCTATTTCCACAGATTTATCTTTTGGTCATGTTTTTGTGTTTTTGGAGGGAGTTTTTTTGTTTTTGTTTTGTTTTCGTTGGTTGGTTGGTTGGTTGGTTGGTGTTTTGTTTGTTTCTTTAGTTGGTTGTGTTTGGGGTTTTTCAGTTTGGAGGGATTTTTTTCCTTTTTTGGAGGCTGCAAATTCCTTCTTTGAGTGTAACTTACCTTTGTACCTATTCAAGCAAGATAAATATTAGCATTTGTGCATGACCCATCATTGAAGAGCACAGAACTGGGCAAACTGCTTGTTGCAGTAGAATCTGTGTTTGCTCTGTTATTTGATGTACACAGGCACCCTGTAATGCTGGGCAAGGCAGGCTGAAACTGCAGGGTCCAGCACTGCAGGGTGGGTGCCTTGAGCCTGTGCCAGGGACCTGCTGTCTCCAGGCACACAGAAGTCTCAAAGAAAACACAACAGAACCTGGCAGCTCCTGGGCTCACCAGTACAGGAGGGATTTCACATGGAGGTGGGATGACTGTGTGCCCACAAACCTTGCTTGTTAGCTGAGTCAACATAGAGGCAGGCTAGTGGGGTCATGGCTTTTTTCCTGTTTGTGCTCTATGTACTGGATTTTTGTTTGTTTCTCCCTGTTTGCTCTCACTCCCATTGTGGAGCTAAACTTTGGGCAGAGGGAAGCAGCCTGGTAAACGCCTCCTTGGGAACAGGTTTACAGCTCTGGTGGAAGTCATTTGGTGTCAGTGTTATATTATAAGTACTAAAGATCTCTCCCTCTGTTGTTTTTATTACATCTCTCCCTGCCAACCGCTTCAAGAAGCTTTAGGAATTTATCATATAAGAGAATTAGGATGAATCAGAGCCAAACGTGTGTCAGGGGGGAGTGGAAAGGAGGGGAAAGGAAAGTTACTACAAAGGTTGATATAACCAGTAAAGATTTCTTCAATTTGTTCTCATTATTACAGAGATAAGATTTTTAATAACCAGGGAAGTCGTGTTTAAATATCTACAACAAAAACCTATTCTGTATCTTTATGTTTTGATATTGCTAAATAATTTTATAAAAGTCGTGCAAACTGTCTATGATGAAGATATAAACAGCTCAGATGATCTTCAGCTTCTCTGAAGACATTCCTATAACTTTGAACTAGCCACTTAGAAAAAGAACTTCGGTTCTTTTGCTTTAAGTAGAACAAAAAGTAATAATTTAACAGCTAGTGGTTCTTATCCAGAAGTGCTCAGAAACAGGAACACTTCTAGTGCAAGTGCTAAAAGAGATTCAGGCTAAACCCACATTTTTCTATATATCAGATGATTTGGCTCAAGAAAAATGAGCTAAAATAGTAAGAGTATTGAGGACTAGGTCTGGCTTGGTAATTACTTCTATTTTCCTCTAAGAATTTACAAGTCATGTATCCCCCTCCTCCCCTGCAGCCTTGGGCATTAATAAAAAAGCTCCACAGACATGTGGCAGCTTTCACAGTACAATCCAGACCTCAAATCTGCCACCCAAATAGTCTTTTTCTGAGCATCTGGTTCATCCGTAAGATTAACAAAATAGTAAAATTTGTTTGAGCAAGTAACTTCCTGGGATTTATCTAAAACAACTCCAATATTGAGCCTTTGCATTTTTCATCCCTGCAGCCTATGTAGTATTGAAATTGTTTGTATACTGCTAAAAAAAAAATTAATGATAAAAAGGCTATAGGGTAGTTAACAATTTTTTATCCAAATCCTGCATGCATCTGTCTTTGATATTGTACTAAGAGCCAGCAGAGCAAAACCTGCAACACTGCAAATATATTTTAGCATGTAGAACGACACATCTGGGACAGCACACACCCCTGTAAATTATCAAATGCTGCAAGACTCCCAAAAAGCAGTACTTGCAAAACTAGAAATAGAAATAGGCTAAGATCATTAAGCAGCAAAATTCTCCTAAAATAGTCACACGGGTAGGGAAACTACATTCTTGCTCACTGGGCACTTATTCCTTAGTTTATTATATTTTTTCCAGTACATTCATTAAGCTTTTAGTAACATTTCTGGGAATTGATTGTTTTTTTTGTCTTGTCTCTGAATAGATAATTGCTCTTGTTAGGGGAAAAAATTAAAATATAGTGCTTTTTTTTTTTTTCCATTTCCAAAATTAATTAATTCTTAATCATTCTTAAAACTTACTGTGTGCTTTGACCTTGTAAGTATGACCCTTTCCTGATGACACGTACAACCCAGAGGGAATGCTCAGTTATTACGCGGTGAAATGTGGCATCGAAAAACATCAACCTTCTTACTATGTATTTAATCCAACCATAATCCAGCTAGGATTAGCACTTTTTCTAATTAATTGAAATTAAATGCACAGATGTAAGGAAAGATTCATGCTGCTTAAACACATGGTAACACAGATATGTTCATAGACTGAGAAACGCATACAGATTACTGATTACCTTCAATTTTAGAAGGTCATGATACACTGTGCCCTCCTGCTCCATGGTTGTCCAAACTAAGCAGGAGTGAAAACTGGTGTGTTTTAGCTTCCCCAAAGTGCCATGCAGGGAGTATCAGTCCCCTGGCAGGCGCAGCAGTCTGCTGTGAAGCAAATAGCCAACGGAGGCAAGACATGACCAGATATACAATGCTTTCTCTTTTTTCTTTTTTTTTTTTTTTTTTTTTTTTTTTTTTTTTTTTTTTTTTTTTTTTTGGAAACTGGTCAGTGTAACTATCAGGATATAGCTGTGGTAACAGAAGCAAGTGTGTTGATCCTGCAGTCATTTCTGAGGAATACGAGAATAACTCCATTTGTGCCTCCCCTATTCTCTGGCAGCTACAGTGGGACTATTTTGCCCTCCAAGGAGAGAATCTGCATGCCTGACACTCTCTTCATTTCCAGAAATATTTTCAGTAAGCTATTAACACCATATCATATACAAGCAAAGTCACCTAGCACTCAATTACAAATAAAAAATTCCTGGTTTAAAATAAGACGCTGTATTACTATGAGGTTTACAATAATAAGTATTTCCTCTATCCATAATCTGTGATCCGTTCTGCACATTCTTACAGAGGATTAGTCAATTGTGCTTCAAAGTGCTTGTGATATTCAAGGTGTGGTGGGTATTTCAACATTGGCCTGCTCCACCTGGTCAGAGACTTACTAGCCTGCCTGCTTGTGCAATATACTTGAGCTATAGATGGGTTGCTACATTCGCTTGGTTAACTTCCCCACTGAAAATTTTACAAAAGGAAACAGGAAATCCCTTGCAGTGGAGCTCAGCTTGTCCTTGTCCTTGGGAAGAGGCAAAGACACTCAAGTGGACTCTGAATTGAATAAAACATGTCAGTCCCACTGACCTGGATTTCCATAGACATATAGTGGCTCATCCCAGTTTATGTCCAGACCAATACATATTTTATCCATTTATGTCCAGACCAAGAAATAGTTATCTCATGCATTTCACAAAACAATATTTTTCAGAAGGATTTTACATTGAGTGTATTTAACACAACTATGCCACCCTTATAACAGACTACATTCAGAGATTCCTCTCTCAGTTGCTCAAAAGCCTCTGCTCTGTCTGTAGCACCTTGTTCCTGATTTCTTTCTCTGCTACTTGGCTTGGGCTCCACTGGTAGAGTTTCACCATGATTCTGCATTTGAGGCAAACCTATAAGCAAGTTTATAAGGCAATAATGAATCTGCAACCAAGCAGTAATGGAAGAATCTGTTAGCTCCAGGCTGCTAAAGCACTGGAGGAAACTCTCTTCTTATATTTCATTTGTCTTTACTGAAAAATTCTGCGTTGTGTCACTTATACTAGAGCAAGAAAATGTTTAGAACACTTACAAATCTACTCTGTTTAGTGCAGAGCTGCAGGTGTCTTGATCTGGTCTCTTGCTCCAAGACAAGATCAGCTATTTCTTAAGCAGTCCTCACAGAAGTTTATTTTAGCAGGGTCTTTAAGAAAACATCTGAAGACAGGGTTTCCCCAGCCTCTGTCTTCCAAGAGGTCATTTTTCCAGTGCTACCTAACTCACCCTGCCTGCTCTTTTATAATTTGCAACCTAAACTCCCCTTGGTTAATTGTCCTGTTGACAATTAAACTACTGTCCCATTCAAGGAAATGACCATATGATCCTTTGTTTCTTTTTTCCCCTTGTTTAAAAATCTCTTTTCCTCTTTTCATATTACTCCCACATCTTCTATCTTGTTTTACAGGTAATCTGTAAAATCTCTTGGTCTTTTGTAGAATTATGGTCACTGTGCAGGCAGTGAATAATCACTGTAAATAGACCCTTTTGTGTTAATATCTGATTTCCACATCAGTATTTTCTCCTAATACATATGAAGGACCAACTATTGCTGTTATCTTTGGAACCCTTGCTATTTTTGCTCTTGAGCCAACATTTTCCCTTACCCAACATTTCCTATAGGGTGTGGTCCATGGTGAATTTGGTATCATTCACAACAGAAACAAATATATGATATAAGAAACTGAGTACACATTCATGACTCAAAGACCTTCTTGTCTCCAATGCAAGTCAATGCACAGGTCAGACAGTTTTCTGCTCATACTGGGAAAGCTGGGGGAACTGAAAAAAATATCACTTATGTATTGATTTTACAGTGCTGTAATCCCATAACCAGCCTATTACTTGGTTCAAAGAAATTTGGGTATCAGCTAATCCTTTGGTTGTTTTTTAAATTTTTTATAAAAGTTCCAGATTTTTTTTAATCCGACTCTCAGTGTAAGACTCCCCTTCAATTGTCAGTGGGTTGACCCTGATAAAATAAAAATAGAAACAAAATCCACTAAGACAAAGGAAGCCTTCTATATTTTCCTCAAAATCTTTAGCAAAATCAAGATTATAGCATGTTGCACTCTCTTATTTGTTCCGTGCGTATAGATGAAGATATTATTAAGCAAACAGTGGTAAGAGTTTTTAATCTTAATGGGCTGTGTTCAGTCTCTTCTCTTTGCCTCCTTCCTCTCAATAAATGAGAACTAGGGTAGTACCTGGCATTTGATGAAGCTACATGTGCATGTGCACTTAGCAGGTGCTGCATGGATTCAATGCTGTACCTTTGCCAGTAATTTGTAACTCCGTACTGCAGTTGCATTCAGCAGTTGATCCATCATCCTTTCGGGCAAACGGATGTACTTCCTGGAGTCCCGGCCTTGACCATGAGTGAACTGCAATTATAGATCTTCTTGTGATTCTCTCAAGCCAGCCTGGATGGTATTCAGGCAGTTTCAAAACTATATACATGTTTTCCCTTACAGCATTAAATGTAATCTCTGATTAAACTGTTTAGTTATCTATCATAATAAATTGGCGTGTTTGATACTGCTTTGGAAGCCTGCAGCCCTTCTATCACCAGAGGATTTTAAGGACAAGTTAGAGAAACATCTGTCAGGACTAGGTATAGTTGATGTAACCTGAAGGTAAAATAGGTGACCTTCTCAGTCCATTTTTTCATCTTTTTTTCTGTGATTTTATAATATAATTGGTCACTGAAAATGCAGTTGGAAAGTCAGCAACTTTATTCTTCAGTATGAATCCTTCTGCCTAAACTAAACTAAAATGCCATTGTTCATTTGTTTGGGTTGTTCCATGTAGGTAATTTGGAGTGTCAGGATATATTTTTTCAGCAGTTTTCAGCTGAAAACTTCACCTGCGATTTTTTTTTGGCTCAGGTAACCTTTTCCAAGGTGTCTTCCAGCCCTCATGAAATATGGTCACAGACAGTTTCTGCCTATTATTTCTTTGCAAAACCTAGCAAAAAAAAAAGGAGAGCATTTCCTTTGCTTCTAACTTACTCTGCTGGATGGCTTCAGTATTAAAAATTTAAATAAAATTAGAAGAAAGAGAGCAATTAAAGCAAAATGAAGTCTATCTCAGAACAGGCTTAATACTAAAGCAGAAAGCAAATAACCTGAAGTAAAAATTACTGCTACCTTCAGTACACCAAAGAGAGTTCATTTTTATGTATGCAAACTTGAGTTGCTGTGTGCATGCCAGCTTTAGGGTTATCTGAGATAAAAGTAATGTGTAATTTAAGGAGACTTCACAGTCTTTCCTGAAACCTAGGTCTTTATAAAATAACATAGAACAAGGAAGAAAACTATCCCTTGGTAAGGATTTCACAACTGGAAGAATGTGCATTAAGTATTTGACTGGGATACTATCAAAAACCTTTTAAATTAAGAGAAGCCTATTGTTTGTTTTATTCATACCATGGCAATATTCAGGAACATTCAGTAATTTTCTTCCCAGAGAAGACCCAAATGCTTTAATCCATCCAACTGATATTTTGAAAATACCTTGAGCTACTATTTACAAAGCACTTCTTTATCTAAGAACCTATAAGGACCAGGCAACTTGTTACTACAAACAAATTAAGTTAATGTAATTATAGCTGAGGATTTTAAAGAACTTTTTGTTCTTTTTGGTAAGTTTCTAACTTATTGGACTGTATTTTTCCCTTCAACTGAACACTTTGAAACCAGCAATTGTTTTCAGTCCCATGAAGTAGGAATTTTCTAGTGTATTTAAGCTAGAAAAAAATATCACTTTTGAAATAGAGAGAATTATGTCTTCCTGCTGAAAAGTCTTCAAACAAAAATTTCAAAACAAAGCTCTGTCTGCACTCTACTCATTTTCCCTTAATGTTAGCCATTCCATGGCTTCTTTGACAGCCTAAGACTGCACATTTCTCTCTGGGTCACTAGAGGCAAGTGGGATATGGAGTGTTTGTGTTGTGTTTTGTTTTGTGTTGTAGGGTTTTTTCTTCCTCTCCTCTCATAAGCTTGCAGGTTCATGAACTTCTGCAGCTCAGGCTGACTCAGAGTGGGCTCAGCTCTTCCCAACACCAAACCACTTTCCCCTGGGTTCTGTGTTTCTCTCAACATGCAGCCCTCAGGAGCAGCTGAATAGACAGCCTATTTTTTTTTTTTAGAGCAGGCATTTTGTCTTCTATTCCCACTTATCTATGTCCTCATTTTTCAGAACAGAATGTGAGAAAGATGCTGCTCCTTAAAGAACAATACGTGTTCTCCTTAAAGATGAATCAGGAAGTATTTGCAGTGTGTGTTTTCAATTCAACAAGATGCTTCTATTTTAAAGAAAAACATAAATTCATTTTGCAAAGTATTTTTAAAGGATCACTTGTTTTTTATAGGAATTATAATTTCCTGTGACACAATTATGATAAAGTGTTGGAAATGTTACAGGTTCCATACTATAAAGTGCATCAAGTATAGAGTTAAAAATCAGAAGACAATCTCAATGCTGGAAGATTTTCGGTGTCCTATTCTTACCAGATCAACTGGTCATTTATTCCAGTGTTATCCAAAGAAATACCTTTAATAATATGATCAAATTTCATACAATATTAGCTTACTTTATGTAATCTAATTAATGCCAATTAAAAATGTAACTCTTGATGGCCTTGATAGACTTTTATCTAACTGAACTAAGAAATCTCTCTTAAGTAAGAAAAATAAGCATCTCTAGAGTCTTGCTAAGATGCCTAAAATAGATAAGATGACTCACTGCTTAGACATGAGTGTGTTTTTTCTGTTGATGAGAGATAGAGCTTAAAGTGATTGCATAGATCTACACATCTTTAGAGGTTTTATGCTAGTTGAGAACCATCCTATTCTGGATGTTCCCTCCAAGCAAAGATATAGTTTCAGGTTTGACTTTTCTGGATAGAATGTTACTCTTCTTGGTACTGAAGTAGAGGACTGAAACACCAGAGCAGAGCTTTTACGGTGCGAACACCAAGGAGAAAACAAGCTCAAAACAAAATTATTATTTTTTTTGTTTACAGTACCACGTTTTTCAGATAGGAAGAAAGTGTGAAAGTGTACTATGTGAAACAAAGGAAGAACACACAGGCAGAGATTCTAAATTCATGCCTTTCTTCTCTAGCTTGCCTTGATTCATTTTATGTATGAGCCTTCCACAAATTGAAGGAAACATCCAAACAAGCCAGACAACCAAATAAAACCAACTTTGAACAAAACATGAGCTAATCCCAGAGGCTATAATATGGTGCCACAGGATACAGTAGGAGACATGAAACTCATGACTTCAAGTTTTGGGCAGGATAAACTAGCAATTAGGAAAAATATCCTGGGATCCTGGGACCACATTTTAATAATCTGTCAGTTTTGGTTGTTGGAATTTTTATATTTCATAGGTCAAGCACTTAAATTTCAGCCCAGTGTACTTGCTATTGATCTTGGAAAAATCTGACCAATTAGCAAGGATATTTGTGGAAGCATATTTTAATACATTTCAACATTAGTATCCTTGCCCCTGGGCAGGGAAGCAGATATGAGAACCACCAGAGGCAAGGGTAGATCAAGGTCAGCATTTATAACGTCTTTAATGAATTCTGGACCTTTTATCCAGAAATCTTTAACCAAGAGGCAGTCATAAATTAAGGGAGTTAAAATTGACCATAACTTCTGCCCAACAAAAAGGCTCTTTATAACTTGATTCATCTCAAGGAAAGACAGAAATTGTTACATAACAGCAGACTAAGATGTTAAAAGGAAATTTTCATGAACCAATTTTCCTACTGTCTAGCAATCTGATAACTTTCATTCCAGTCATCAGTCTAAAACTCCCCTTATAAATGGGCATAATTTATAGGTCATTGAGCTGTTATATGAATACGGAACTTACACGAAACTGTATGAGTCAAGTGTTGCATTTATTTTTTATTTCAGGAAAAAGAATAAAAAGCAAAGCCAAACAAACTTTTCAAATATATTCTTATTGATATTGAGAGAGTACCAAAAGAAGAGAGTTTCTGACTAAGGGAACACATTATTATGGGATTTGAGGCAGAACATTCAGAAAGATCCAGAATTTGCCTTTGACAAAGTAATTAAATCTGGCAAGCAAGGGAATTTGCTTCATCTGGTCTGATGTTTATAGAGACAGATAGCGGCTCTGCAGCTTGGACATGAGAGAGAATGTACAATGAGAAGGAAAGGAGACCTGGGGGAGAAAGCTGTGCGCTATTCAAACCCAGAATCAACAAAATCAGTACCAGAAGTTGTTCATGCTGTAGCATAAAATGCAAGATAAAATGATGCCCAGAAGCACTACAATATACAATGATTTATCTACCACTGTACTTGCTAAAACCATTTATTCAAATGGATAACTAGACTTTAGTCCTTGGGCACTGACATAAATAAATTTCATGCCTTTGAAAGGCAGTCAATATTAGCTAAGTAAGCAATACTAACTAAGTAAGAAACATTTATCCTTGTGGCTAAGAGAGGTTTAACCAGGAATGAAAACCTGCCAAGGAATTTAATTTTTGCTTGTTTTTAGATGCAACTACACAGTTTACAGATTGGATACAAACCTGGGTAAGATTTGTTTTATATTTTATTTCATTTTCTGGAGCCACTGGCAAATACAAAGTGATACATAGCCAAGGGATTGCATTTGTGATGGGGAAAAGAACACGTTTGCTCTCAGTGTTTTCTCTGGCTGCTGCGTAGGGCAGGCAGAGAGCAAGAGATCCCCTGAGCCACTGCTCAGACACTCAGTCACAGACCAAGAAGAGTTCCCAGCAAGACACAGAGCAGTTGCATTGTCAAGTGCCAGCCAAGATGGAAAGGAGAGATCTCAAGGGGTCCATAGGGAACTGCACAGATTTTTCTGAACTGCCAGGGGCTCTGAAGGATGGGACTTTTCTCTGCAACAAATCCTGTCACTTTCATCTATTTAACCCTGGTTGGATTGTTTTTTCTGTTTAGGGAGTTAGTTCTTCTAGAGCGACTTGTGAAAAATCTCTGGATTTATTGATTCATAAGTCTTGGGAAGCTTGGGGGTGTATTCTCTTTGAGAAAATTATGCAGGCACCTCTGTCTGCACAGAGTCCCAGCATGACATGCCAATGAGTTTAAGAAAGAAAAAACAAAACCTGCCTTTCCAATAGTATGGGGAAAACTGATTGTGATAGCCCGAACTGCTATTGAGAATGAGTATGTGACCGTGTGTCCCAACCTTCCCTTTTTCTCTTTTCTGTCAAAAATTTATAATAAGACTTGCCAGCACCACTGACACATAATGCGTTCCACTGAGTACTTGCTGATATAAAATAAAATGGAGAAATCTAGTAATTTATTACCTAAATATGACAGAGCTTTCTAAAGAGTTTGTGATGGGCAAAAATGTCACAGGCCCTGGTGATAATGAAAGCAAAAATCTTTCTTTCCACATAAAGAAGAGAGATAAATAGAAAAGGGGACAACCTCTAGTCTCTGTGCAATAATAACAGAAGAACATAGGGAGGCCTGAGTTGTCTTTTTTGACTGCCAAGGTAGAAATCAGAAGCAGCTCCAGCACCTTGAAATAGCTGAGCCTCGGGAAATGCCATCACAAGGGTTGGTGGCCCAAGTGCTCCAAGTAGCTGATGTGCTGCCTGCCTTGCAGTGCCTTGCTGTGCAGCAGCAGGGGCACTTACTAAGCACTCCCATTCTCACACTCAAGAAGTTAATAATGGGTACCCAGTTTTAAACTTTGTACTTCACTGGTTCTGTTTTTCATAAACTGGGAAAACCAGATAGAGGAAACAGCATATTTGGGAAATTCTGCTATGACCTATTTGACACTGAGTTCATTAACAGCACAGCACAAACATCCCTTGTTTTTTAAGACCCTCTAACAGATTCTCTGATAATTGTATGTATCAGCTGTATCTTATATATTTCATATCACCTCTCTAAGTGACATTGTGGAAATATAAATGACACTCAGAGCTGTTGATGTAAATTCCCCAAGAGTTGCTGAAACAACTTGTGTCAGCACTGATGCACTTGTGAGATAATTAGATAGGATGCAGTAGTCTGCAGACCAAACAGAGCCTGGTAAAGGGTTCAAGCTCTGGCCTCCAGTTATCCATTTTGCTTCATGGTCTGGACAGGTCAGGGATTGCTCTCGTTAGTCAGTGCAGGTGCAGGTGTCCTGTATAGCAGAAGGTGTACTACGACACACAGTCTTAGGCTGGTCAAATTACCTGATGAGTTTATCTATCTTGTATCTACTATCCCCATGAGTACACAACCATGAGATTATAGCTAAAATTTTGATTTGCCATTTTGAAAATCTCTGTAGGTCTCCAAGCAGACGTTGGTGCCAGATGCTGCCTGGTTGCAATGCTTGCTATCCAGGATCTTCCTTCTTTCCACAGACCCATAGCAACTAATGAATTTGGACTCATCCCATGCTCTTTTATCTGCATGTATTGACCCCATAAATCTCCCAGTCTTATCAGGTTTATGCTATCCTATTCGTTATCCTAATGAGTCAATGATGGCCGCCCTTAGATTTCATATATTAACTGCCAGATAAAATGTTTAAGCAATTCTCCTAATGAACTTCTTGTTTTGAGGCCAGTGTTAACTATGGAAGTGCAAGCTTTGCCAAAACACACTCTAAAGCTACAATATTACACAATGGTGATAAAGCATTTATGGAATTATTTTAAATTATGATGACGATCATCTACTTTGTTCAACACATTTATTAGAATTGCCGTTCAACCATTAACTAGCTGAATCTCTTGAACAGAAAGATAAAGATTCATTTAAACATTAAAATGTTGGAATGAAGCCACAATGACTGAGGAAGATGCATAATCCTATACCTTCTCAAACCATAGTAATAAGAAATGCCTCAACCCACACGGTTAAGACATAGAATAGGTGGTGGTTTTTCAGCTGTGTTTTTGTTTCTTGTGCATCAATAAAGATGCTTGATATTTATCTTTATTCATGAGGTTCTGGGGCAATCATCTGGAAATATTCATTTTTTCCTTGGATTGTTCACTAAATTTTCAGTCATTAGAATGTAATGCAGATTTATATTTTCCCTCCAATTTCCCGCTCAGTACCTGGTAGATAGCAGAGGATATAATTATTACTAGAGAGTGCTTGAATGACTTCTGGTAATTGGAATTTCAGTAAACCTTGACAGGTCATCTAGCAGTATTAGGGAGATATCTGAGTCATCGGTCTCTTGACAATCAGCTGACTTCTTTCAGATGACAAAGTCTCTAGATGAGTTTGTGTGGTTTTTTTCATGCAGCTCAAGAATATCTTATTTGAAATGCTTAAGATGTTTGCTATTTCATGCTCCTATGACTGTTAATGCATAGAGAAATCCTGTAAACCCTGTGGGATGCTTCAAAATATTTGGTTATTTCCACCTTACCTATTTTTTCTGGAGTCTATTCGAAAGTAAGTTACAGTGTAAAAGAAGCATTTATACAAACACAGTTATCAAGACCAAAAAAAAAATTTCCAGGCTGCTATTAAAACAAGCACAACTCCATCCATAGGTGAGCGAGGGGTTCCCAAGTGAGGGTGTTATGTAGTTCCCTGTTAGTGTAGTTCCCAGTTATGCTCTTTTATGGCTCATGCCTTGCCATGGGTGCTGGTAGCTCAGGCTCCCTTCCCTGGCTTACTCCCATGGTGCTGACATCACACATTCCCCTCCAGCCATTCTTCCACTTGGCTGCTTGGTGAGCTACCCAGGCCCATGGGGAAACTAGAACTAGAACAATGCTGTGGTTTTCTTATAGTGGGATCATTATTTCATCTATAAAGGTTAAAATTAGCACTACTATTTTAACTTGGTTTAAATGCCATAGCCTCCTCTGCATTTTGTGACCTACAAAAGAGGGAAGAAAAGGGCTTTGTGCCATTCATTCATAGTTAAAATTAATTCAAATTAGTATTTCCTTGTTTCCTTTTGGCTTTATCAAAAGTGTAATGGTAATTAGAAAAAGAGAAGATATTTGGGAAGGGAAAGCTTTCAACATTTATTTTAGTCTCCACATTGTACAGTCAGAAAGTGCACTTCTATACTTTTTGCTTCCAGTCACTTAAGTCAGCCATCCTGCTGATGTGGGCTTAGAAAATCCACATTGGTAAGTGTTTCAGCCATACAGAAGTCACATGAATTTCTTCTACTGGAGAAGCCTCAAATTTAATGTATTATCCATTTTCTGATCATATAGTTTTCATGCTGAATTCTTGTATGTATCTTATGTATGTAGTATGTCAAAATTTGTCAAAGCTAATAACGAGTAAGTTCTAATATAGTACAAATATATAGCACTTCTCCATGCTATAGAAATATGGGAGATACATATAGATATAGATTATAGATAGATAGATAGATAGATAAGTAGATGATATGGATACACACCAGTCCAGTGGTATATATGGATAGATCTATATAGGATATCTGTAATAAATGCAGCAAGGAGGGATAATTTAATTTTTAATATTTCCTGCCAATGGAAGCATTCTGCTAAAATTCCTACAATCTCAGGGTGACTACATATGGTGTAGCTCTTTGTTTTTTGCAGTTAAGCCAGTTATGTTTAAAGGTGATTGACTAATTGCACCTAAATTCTGTTTTAGCATTATTCTGAAGCTTATTTCAGCTGCTTGGTATAACAGGAGTATCTTGGTCAACAAAATATATAGGGCTATCATAGCTTGCAAGGAGCTTACTCTGTTCCACTTTGGAAGCTTTTTTTTTTCTTATTTTGTCACATAGATATCAAATGATTACTTATCACTGCATTTGGCAATGTGAGGGAGAAAATCTTAAGATTTGATCTCTAAGTGATTTGCTTTCCTGTTCCCTTCTGATCAGTCCTCTGCTCTCCTAAGACAGCTTTACAACAAAACTAGCACTGGTATGAGTGGAGAGCAAANTATCTTGTGTACTTCAGTATTTGCCCTAAGTGTCTGGCCTGTGCTGGGTACAGCTAAATAAGTGACAGCCAGGTATCTCCCAGCCCTTGGTCCTAAACCTCTGCTTTTGCCTCACTGGAAATGGGCTGCTCTAAACTAAAGTTTGACTTACCTCTGATCCCATAGGAGCCTTTAGGGTGGACCTACAGCACAGCAGCTCCTGGCTGGCAGGATTCTGTGAGGGAATAGGCATGTTGAGTGGACAGTGACCTCCTGGGATGTGGGGGATCCCTAATAGCACATTTCTGGCTGCCCAGGGCTGCATGGATACTATGGTAGTATGTAAGGAACTCTAATGTGAGGTTACTTGCTGATTTAAAATCATGACTGCTCTCTGAGCTCTTCGTCCTAAATTTTTAGTCCTCTAGCCACGTAATTTCTCTTTTGGATGTAGGAGCTGAGCTGTGTCCCAGCATTGTTTGGCTTTTTCTTTGTGGGAAGGGCAATGGGATTTTTATTCTTTATTGTCAACATCCTTAGTTTGAAGAAGAATGGGACCAGTGAGATCTGGCTGAGATACAAATATGCTATGTAACAAAAACCTCATTTCCCTTCCTCCTTATTTAAAGAAATAGATAATTGCATAAGAAAGTTCCATAAAACTAGAAAAAATATTATTGTGAAGTCTTTGCAATGTTTTAATCTAAGAAGTTGAAGGACGAAAGCAATTTAAAAGTAAAAGAACATTTTGACAGTAAGGTTGAAAGAAATTGTGAAAAATTAATGTTGTGTGTGAGTTAAATAAATACACACCACAAAGATTCCAGCAGCAGATTTGAGAGAAAAAGAAAAGGAAAAAAATAAAAAAGAGATGCTGTTTAAGGGAAAAATAATCTTCTTTGTGCTTTAAGTATACATCGTAACATGATCCTAGATGAGTAGTTAAGTTTTCCTGTTGAAAGGAAAGTAGTCAAGTTTTTTTGTTGATAGGTTTCACCAGTTGGTTTTACTCCATTGGAAATATTCCTTTGGATAACATTTATGGTACTTAAGGAAGCTGAATGGTAATCTTAGTATTTAAGTTTGCTATTAGTTATATGCAATAATATTTGAAGATTTCATGACACTGATGTCAGAAAAATCACAATAAGACTTTTCTGACAAGACATCTGTGATGTTTTATGTGGCTAGGAACAGCTGTACCTGCCTCTAGCTTCCAACCAGAACGAGCATGATAAGAGTACAACACCTCACCCAAAATATCTTCATTAGTTTTTCCTATTTCTAATAGTTTTGCCCCAAATAATGTAATGAGGCAAGTATAGTGAAATGAAGGGGCTTTCTGTCCTCCAGAAACCCTACTTTGGGAGGGGTACTGGCAGAACCAGGTGTCATATTTAGATATAGGAGACATGGTGTGAGGAAGGAGTTGTTTCTGATGCAGTGGGAATGTGAATGGCTCCAAAGGTGCTCCAAAGGCTTGTAGGATGGCTGAGGACACCCACCTTTGTGCTGTGCTCTTCTGAGCCACCAAACAGAGTAGCAGAAGGGCAGGGTGACTTTTTTGTGAAACAGGAATTGCCTGCTTAGGTCCACCAGCTTGATCATCCTCATTACAAAGGCTTTAATCAAAGACAGATTGTGCCCTTGTTCATAATAAGGATTTAAGTCATTGTGGCCCTCGAACCACAAGTCCTGATGTCTTTGGATCAAGGCTTCAACCAGCTGATTAAAGCCAGATGCTACAAAAGTGTGACAATCTAAGCATTGGACCCCAATAGATATCATGAGCTATTCTCAGAAGGAAAAATTCTCATTTCCAGAGCTAGTTTTAGAGCCATATCCTTTCCTTAAGGCATTGAAATATAAACTACTAAGAGTGAGAGGTTGCCAAGACTTGGCCCTTAAATTTCTACCCCACGTATTGTGCTCAACTGGAAATGAACAAGACCCTGGAAAGAGCTGAGACTTCCTATTCATTCAGAAGCTCAAGTTATCAAAAATCGAATCCAGAGGAAAAGTTGAAGGAAATATCTGCCTCTCTTAGCCAGGACATTACTCCCTCTGCATGAGCTATGTCAGCCTGAACTTCCACGGGGCTTTCAGGGAAAATTAACAGGATGATGTGAAGGATATATGGGCAGGCAAAAGATGTGCATCTGTTTATCTCTTGCTGGAATTTATGCCTATAACATAACGTGTTTTGATCATGTACACCCAATTTATGACTTATGTGAGAGTGTGGTTTAATATTTAATAATACTCAATTTAAATGATGATTATTCATGTTTAATTTGGATCTGGATCAGCTCTTCAGTTCAGTTCACACCATAACAGCACAAATGCAAATGTAAGTATCATGCAGAGGTAGAAAATAGTTCAGAGAAACAGTGGAAAGGTGCACCAGTTAAAATCTTTACTGCTCTCAAGCAGTTGTTCAAGAAATAGTCTTTAGAATGTTGACAAGAAGCATTTCTGATATGTGCTTACACTTCATTTTCCAGTGCCCACTGATAGAAATACAGAATATAACTGTACCCTATAAAGGAATTCAACATGACAGGTTAGGTAGCAAAGACATTTAATTTCTACAGAAACATTCACAGCTGAGTTTATCTGAATTCAAAGTGAAAATTAAGACAAAAGTAATGGAAATAGACATATTCCCAAATATCTGATATATGTCACTGCATGGCTCTTCTCATACCAGAAGAATGGTAATTCTAATTATCTTTTTTATCACTATGGGTCATCACCTCATTGCTAGGTTTCATTTGACTACTTATATTTAAATTAAACCCTGATGTATTGAAGTTACATTGTGAGGAATAATACCTGCTGTTGAAGCAGTGGTAGAGCAGCAAGAGAAGACAAGTTTTCCAGTCTTTAAAAATTGTTTGAGTCATAAACACAAGTGAGAAGAACCCAACACAAAAAGCGAATGAGAAAAAATTCATTTAGGATGCAATTTATTATACTGATTTACTTCTGTAAAATTTAAGCAGAACTTTGCTTGTGAGCCTGCAGGTGAGTTTTAGCAAAACTGCAAGTGAGAGCACGGCCTTGTGGCCACAGACGATGGATAACGGTGTCTCTCAGGGATGCACAGCAAAAGCTATCCGTGGCACCCTTAAACCTGCAGTATTTGACTATACAGCTGTAAATTGCCCTACATATGCAAAGACTTTGTGTGGATATGTGTTGTAGGACCCCAAAAGGTTTGGCAAACTTCAGGGACCTATGTTACCATTTAAACCTACTTATGGCATTTTAACCCTAATTAAATAAGAGGCAGATGAAGCCATGGAGCAAGAAAATTTAAAACACTCAATACA
>VZTR01007938.1:42187-59113 GCA_013400775.1 Chaetops frenatus | reverse complement strand
CCAGCTGGAAGTCCTTTTTTGAGTTTTATTGAGGTACATATGTTGTCACCTCTGCAGCTCTGAGAGCAGACTCCACTTCTGTCATTGATGCCTATATGGACCATCTTGTCTGCTGTTTTGCCTGACAAATCGAGACACGCCTCCAGGCTAAATCCTGCAAGAAACACTCATCACCATGTAGCACACACACAACAGACCTGACATTACAAATATCCCTCCCACATGCAGATCCCCGGATAGGTCTTTGCAGTTTCTCCTTGTTTCCAAAGCCAGACGGTTCCATTCTCATATTTTTCTGCTGAATCTGCAGCAAAATTAATCTCTGCGTGTAATTTAGTGTGCAACAAAACGATGGCTGTTTGTTTTCTGTCAGAGGGGCCCTGCACCTGGATAAACTAATGTTTTTCCAATGTTTAAAATAGATACTTTAATGTAAAAACAGTCGTTTTGAATGTAAAAAGTAATAAATCTGAGTCAAATCAGCAAATGGATCAAAAGAAAAAATGTTTACAAATGTTCTCAAGCAAAGCTATTATTCATTTACTTATCTTCTTTCCCAGTGCTTTGAACTCTTTGTGTGGAGACAGGAGGGAAAAGCCCTAATTTTTTAAGCTCATTAGCTTTGGCTAAAGTATTCTGTGTCCTCAATTATTTTAGTTGAACCAGCTTGACAAATAAATTAAAATCTAGGTAATTGAGGCTTTTCCTTTTCCAGTAACTCCAGCAGTTCAGTGCAATGCTCACTTATCTGTTCCTCTCTTTTTTGGGAAGAGAAAATGAACCACCAGGCTGTCTCCAAGAGCATTTTGATTCACATACGCAGGTACATGCCATTTGCATGCTTACTTTGCACATTAAGTGGTGACATCCTTGAACTGAGAAAGAGACCAAAACCAGTTACTTCTAATCCACTTTGGGATCAAAGCCACTTGTGCCGATTTGTGTGAATTACTAGCTGGGGAGTAACTGCAGACCAGTCTCTGTCCTTGCACACATCCTTGGTAGCACTCAATTCCACCCATTGCTTCCTTCTGCAGTGGCCAGGAGAAGTAGTGAAGTTGGGAATAAAGAAATGAAAACCAGGCACCAGATGCTGCAAGTGGGTGTTACGGGCATGGCACAGGGCTTTGCAGTGAAGGGTTTAAGGTCAACTTTACTGACTGGACAAAACACTTGTGTGAATTGGATCCTGTGGCTCAGCTTACAGGTCTGAAATGAGTGTCATGAAGATGCACATTTCCTCAGAGGATTTAATTTCTGCCTTTGCTCCCTCTGCCAGGGAGGAGGATGAGTACTCAGAGCTGAGGTCAGAGCTGAGCCAGAGCCAGCAGGAGGTTAACGAAGACTCGCGCAGCATGGACCAGAACTCTGTCTCAGTGCCAGAGAACCAGTCCACCATGGTCACTGCAGACGTGGGTGAGTTGTGTTCTTAGCAGAAGTGATGACTTCCCACAGCAGAAAGGCATCAACTTTTGAAATGCAAATCCAAGCATTTGGTCAGGAAATGAATTCATGTAGGATGTGTTAATCATAATTGATGCTGAGCTTCTACATGACTGTGAACTTAGGTGCGAAGCAGTCTCTGTGCCTTGATTGTAGAATCATCAAGTTTGGAAAAAATATCTGAGATCATTGAGTCCAACCATTAATCCAGCACCACCACCATGTTCACCATTAAACCGTGTCCTCAAGTGCCATATCTGTAGAGTGTTTGAACACTTTCAGATGTGGTGACTCCACACACCCCCAAGGCAGTCTGTTCTAATGCTTTACAACCATGAACATGTTTTTCCTGATATCCAATCTAAACCTCCCCTGGTGCAGCTTGAGGCTGTTTGCACTTGTCTGGTCACTTGTTACCTGGGAAAAGAGTCCAACTGTCACCTGACTGCAGGCTCCTCTCAGTTGCAGAGAGCAGTAAGGTTCCCCCTGAGCCTCCATTCCTCCAGAAGCAGACTGTCTAGCAGAATTCTGGTGTACTCCTCACTATGACAGATTTCCAGAATTCTCTTCAGAAGTCTGTTCTTATTTTCTATATTATATTGTTTATAAATGCCACACCTGCAACAGCACATTCGTATTTTCATGTCTATGATTTCTAGAAACATTGATACAACAATATTAGTAATAATGTGACTGTGAAGTGTCTGACCTAGGGAATTCAAAATATTTAATAGAGGTTTTTATAGTCATAAAAAATTAATGTTTTACTTTCAAAAGTTGATGTTTACTGTTAAGTTCCTACGTGAACAGATTCTAATACAAGGATCTTTTTCTTCCTTAATTTTCTTCTTACCAAGAAAAGAAAAAAAGAAACTAATTTGCTTTTCAGGATTTATTTTGTCTTCATGAAGTGGAGCTGAACCAGGGTTTGTGGACATAAACATAAAGAGCAAGTTGTCTGTTTAAGTTTGTTCTAACAATGAAAAACATGGCAGTAGAATGACATACAGTGTAGAGGCCTAGAAGATAAGGGGCTGCCTCAAAAACCAACAGACAGATAGCTCTGGAGCCAGCCGAGGATTGTTGGTATTAACAGCCAAGGATTATTGGTAATAACATACTGTGAGAAGGAACAGGATGTGGCCGGAGAAGGGAGCCACACGGAGGTACAGGCAGCACTTTTCAAGGACAAGTGTCCTCGTTTAGCTGCAGGACATGAACACAACACAGCACACAGCAAGCGCAGGGATGAGGCCGAGAAGAGGGCACGTGCTGTAAAGGGGAATCCAGACCACCTAAGACCCCAGAAGCCCTCCCAGCCATTTCTAGAAAGGTCTGAAAGAACAGATTGCCCACGATAACTGATTTAGATAGAAAGGGAGAAACATATCTCCAGAGCGGGAAAAACTTACCTGTTAACAGGTAGCTCCACAAAACCCAGTGTGGTTGCCCAGTATGCAGCCCAGCCCCCTGAACAGCTGGATCATTCCAGAGCCAGGACGGTGATCTTCTTCTCTCTTGTTGCCTTCCTCTCTCCTCTTTCTCTCTCTTCCCTTTCCCACTTTATCCAAAAGCCACTGCCATGTGCTTATATAGTAGGTCAGGGCCTAACCTGACCCAATTTCCATGTATTTGTGAGTTTTTATGGACCCTCTGACTTAGGTCATTCCTTTGATCACAAACTTCTGCAAATTTTGGGTGCTCCCTTTCACTTAAGGGTAGGACTCACAGAGATAGCAGTGGACAAAATAAGAATGTTATCTCTAGGGATTTCTGCATTTCTCCCATATTTTCCTTCTGTCCATGGACTCTATCCTTTTTTGGATGTTATTTCCATATTCCTGTGAAAATAAATTGCACGCACACATACACATATGGGAATATGTATAATTTTAAATCCTTCTAGATATAGGTATATAAGGATAAAAGATGGTGCTCTAATAACCCATGTGCATGACTTGCTTACTGGCTTAATGGAGTGACTGCCCCTAATCAGTGACTCAGAAAAACCAGTATTACCTCATGGACACACTAATGCATGTGGATCTGCTGCTTTGTTGTTACAGGCAATAAAACACCTAGAGCTAGAACTGTGAATGCTCTCCAGTACATCTTGCAGAACTTGTGATTTGGCTGTGCTGGTTTTCAGTCAGAAATGGGGTTCTCACACTGTAAACCATTTATTTTATGGGGGGAATGTCACCATCGGAACAAATCCCAGCAGACAAGGTCTTGTGAATGTTGCTTAAATGTACAAAGTGTTTATTGTAGAATATGTTATGGAAAAAAATCAAATTCAAGCAAACAAAACACAAGGTTTTTTATAAGTAAGCATCGTGTTTGCTATATCCTGCTTGTGACTGGTGNTTATAACACATGGGTGGCTGCTAATTAGGAATTAGTGAAATTACTTCCCAGAAAAAACTTTTATGTGTTGCCAGTTCAAATTTTTCATGCAATGCTGTTACATCATTCTGAACTCCTCTTTTTGGTCAGCAGTAGGTTTGTGTTTATGTGTACTAGGCTGTGGAGTTAGATTTATGATAATGAGTTCGCAGTTTTTTCCTTTCTATTCCTCTCATTCTGTCATCCAGCAGCTCTCAGTCTTCCCTTGCACAAGGAGATTTCAAGGCAGTTTGCAATAATGCTCGTGTCTGTTAAAATTCAGACCCAGTTCAGTGCCACACCACTTTAGTACCCTGCAAGAACCACAGCTATGAGACTACCACGAAGTCCTAACCATGGTGAAGCACTTGCAGCAGCAGCACAGGAATAATCACACCCTCCACCAAGAATGCCTGCCACTGTTTTTAGTGGGATGGAGGAGGTGTGGATGTGTTGCCATCTCACAGTGCACCCCTTATGTGCTCTGCTGTGGGTAGCTACTGCAGACTCTTACCTAGCAAGCCAGAAACGCTGACTGGCACATCCAGGAGAGAGCACAAAGGTGAATTCTGCCACAGGTCTGCCTTACGAACTGCTGTTCTCTGTGGCCAGAGGTGAGCCTAAGAGCAACAAAAATAATTTATGAAGTAAGCTAGCAAGGTACAGAGACCCACTTGTTTTCACATAAGTGGAGGATGCTATGGCAGTGGGCACTAGAAGAGGTTTGCCTAAAAACAGGAAAGGAAGTAATTCTCTGTGATATTTTATAATTAAAATAGCGTCGTTGTATAAGCTGGTAATATGGTTGTAGTATGGAACATAACAAGCTGTGGTGTTATGATCCCTGAATATTCTGCAGTTTTATTTGAAGGAGTAGCTGTTAAGATAAAACACAAGCTCTAAGATAGTTGGTAGGGATCGTGTCTGTAAACACCACGATTTTTTTAAAATCAGGCAGTACCTAAGTACAACCACAAAAATTCCTCTGAAAAACACCAAGTCATAACATCCCTGAATGCACCAGACAGAAAAATGTTGTATTTACAGAGACTAACGTATGATATTAATAAAATCAGGATAATAGACCTTGAATGGCCAAAAGAACAACATAAAGAAATGTCATAGAATGTAAGCATGTAATACCTTAAAATGGTCTTCAGAAAAGAGGGGATTTTGAAGAAAGAATGAACACTTCAGATAAGCTCTGGGGCTGTTATTTGTCAGATGAGATGTAGCTCATGATTTCAGTTGATGTGATTATGGTATTTAAGCCTATCAGTTGTCAAGGAAAAAGTGGCAGAGTGCAAGGACGTTCTTTGAACAGTATCAGTCCTGGCTGTTCTGCAGCAGATGCTTCCTAGTTAAGAGTTTGTTTTTTCACTGAGTCACTAACTGTTGTAATGTTTGTTTTGTTTTGTCTTGCTTTCTTTTAGATAACTGTAGTGACCTGAATTCAGAACTGCAGAGAGTGCTGACAGGTCTGGAAAATGTTGTCTGTGGGAGGAAGAAAAGCAGCTGCAGTTTATCGGTGGCAGAAGTGGACAGACACATTGAACAACTCACTACTGCCAGCGAACATTGTGATTTAGCCATTAAGGTAATGGTAACATAAGGCTGCAAAATGCAGTGTGTTCACTGCCTGAGACACCTGATCACTTCTGTAGTAATCACACTTTGCTTCCAGAGGTGTTAGAAGTACTTCACAGGAGTCAACTCAAGTTCACAGTGTGCATTTGGTAAATAGTAAACACCTGTTCTACACTTTCTAAGGTCCAGGAGGAGGTACTCTTGACCTCAGCTCAGAAATGTATTTGTGTTATGCTCATTTCAAAAATAAGAGAAGTGGGGATACTCAACAGTTAATTTACTTTCTTAAGCAATTTTGCTCATCCAGCAAACAAGTTGTCACCTGCCCAAGATCCTACAGGTAATCGTTGACCAGTGACTGGAAACACACTGTGTATGTTTGTGATGGGCTAAGTTGTGATTGGCTGCCTTAAAAAATAAAGCTGTCCCGGTTCCAGCCAGGACTGGGTTAATTTTCGCAGTAGCCAAGAGGGGGCATGGCCACCGTGTATCCCTCATTTTCCAAAAAGAAGTGAAAGAGTCCTGTCCTGGTCATGTATTCTTGTGGATGAAAGCTTATGTGCAAATTTCCCATTTGTTGTACACTCTCTTATTAGTATTTTTGCTGTCACCGTTCATTTTCTTACCTCATTGCTGTTTCCAGTAAATTGTTCTTCTCTCAACCCCTGATCTTTGCCCTTTGTGCCTCTGATTTCCCTTTCCATCCTGCTACAGGGGACTGGCGAGTGAGTGAGCAGGGAGTGGTTTGGAGTTGTTTCAGTGGGAACACCATTCCTAAACCACAACAAAAGCTAATTTAACACAAAGCATTGGTTGTGCATTAGTTCAAATGAGATAAGTAAGCCTCAGGAACAAATAATTCAAGTGAAATCTGTATGTGTTGCTTTTATTGTGAATGTAGCAGAACAAGGAGAGGGATGTTTGCAGGCACATGTAACAAAAGCACTGTAGTTCAGAACTTGAAAGCAAGAGAGCCACAGAGAATCTTCCTGTATACAGGGGAAGACATAAGCAAGTTTTTTGTGTCAGGTGGAAAGGTGACTCATTTATACGAGAAAAATTGTACTGACAGCTTGCCCTTGAAGTGAGGAGGTCTGTGACCATTCTAGATGGCTTTGACAGCCCTTTGTCCTACTACTGGGAAAGTTCCTTCCATTCCTGGTGGTGCCTGAGGAATATAACAAAATATAAAGAAATTAATGTTGAATAGTAATTTGAAGAATGTGTGTATGTTTGACTTCTGGTCTCTTGGGATAAATATTAAAGTAGTTTATTTGATGGTATCAGAGGATTAGAATCAGTAACTATTAATGTTGGCAAGTATTATTTGGAGTTTTAGGGTTAACTGTTTTCAGAAGTCACTATTCACCAAAAGAGAGACTGCGGATTCTGGGAAATAGGTAGAGATCAGCCTGTGTGAAGCCCACAGAGATATCTGAAGTGAGATGTGTTTAATATAGCAAAACCTACATGTAGAGGCCCGCTCTACCATTCCACCCCTGGTTGCAGGTCATTTCTGCTTTCCTGTTTCCTCAGAGAAAAAACTGAGAGATTTTTAAAGTGGGTGGAATCATGAATGGAAACCTGAGTTGTTGTGACTGTCTTTTGCCCTGAGTATTGGCTTTTTTCTTCATCAACAGACTAATGCATTTAAATGTTCTAAATCCTTCAGCTTTGGTGGTTAAATTTCACTGGTTACCTTCTAATACAATTACTGCTGAATTATTTTTTGCTTCTTTTATACAGATTATGTCACCCAAGCTAATTCAATTGATTCTGTCCCACAAAAACTGAAAAGATCTTGAAATAAATTTATCAGATTGTCTTACGAACTGAACAGTTACAAAGGCATCCTTTAAGAAAAGGATTTAAGGAAATTTCCACAGAATAGTGTGGTTAATGCTTTGTTTATTTTGGAGAGCACATCAGTAACAGATACCTAACCACTAAAATTTTGCTGATAAAAGAAGCTGTGAATATTTCCAAGCATGAAACATTTAGAACATGAGAACAACTGTACTGAGTCAGACCAAAAGTCCATCTGCCTAGTGACAGATGCTAATGGAAAGACAGCATCAAAAACAACGTGCATAGTAAGTTTTTCTACTTCCTTCAGAGATGCTTCCAGCAGGGTGGGTTTGTAGGGACTTGAACAAAAGATGATGTCTTTGTGTTTAATTGTAGTGGGTAGAATTTTCTTCCTTGTTTCTATCTACTTACTGTGTTTTTGGACCTGTCTAAATTTTTGGCCTCCAAATTCTGTTGGGAATAAATTCTGCCATTGAGTTGCACCACGTGAAGAAGACTGCTTTTGCTTCTTTAAACCTGATACCTGCTGATTTAATCTGATACCACATCTGTAACACAACACTTAGTGTAAAGAAGATAAGGCAGAGAGCACTGATGGCAGTGTCAGAGACAGGGCTGGAATTACCATGGTAAGACATCCTGCTGCCCTGTGATCAGAACACGACATCGTAATTCAGTCCCATACTCCGTGAAATTATACCTGAATTATCTGCTGTGCAGCAACACACCAGATAAAACTGCTCTGTAATGTTGCTTTGAAGAAAACTAATCAACATTATTTTACATAGCTGTATCTGTGTACAGTGTTTATGTTTTATTTTCCATGGAGGATGGTTGGTAGCGTATTGGACACCAGAGAATTGCTGTAGTGGTAGTGCTCTAAGGAGAAGCAGTGGCTTAGAAAAAGGAAGGGGTTGGGAAAATAGTGGTACTGGAGCATGGGGAAGGAGAGAGGAGGCAGCAGCAGAACTTCACAATAGTGGGATGAGAAAACAGCAGGGGAAGTTTGAGAGGAGTGGGGGGGAAGAGGGGAGAGGAGAAATCAGCAACAGGGGCACTATTTAAAATAAAGTTGGCATCATCAAAGGAGAATGCTCCTGCCATTACAGAGCTTCTCTTTATAATGTGAGATTAACCACCCTGTGCTTATTCAGAACTTGAAGTCATCCTCATGCTGTGTTGAAATAATTTACCTGATTTTAATTTAAGACCTATGGGTCCAAGTGAAGCTAATGCAAGGTAGATCTGCAGCTTCTTTCATCTCACAGAAATGTTGCAAGCCTCCGCTTTTTCAGAGAAGTAATTTCAGTTTCCTGCCAAATCTGTAAGCAGAATTACAGTGTAGATACTCTGTCAATAGTGTTTCATAATTGTGGCTCTAAATGTATTGTAGTTTTATGTAAGAGAGGCATGAAATACAATTCAAAAGGATAAACTGAAAAAATAATAAGATTTCATTGATACCTCAAAGTCAGATAGTGCTGAAAACACTGGGAACATTTATTGCAGAAGAAAAAAAAAGTAGTGTCTCCAGGTTTGTCATTTTCATCTGTACTCTAGTTGGTTGTTTTGGTCCCTCCTAATTTAAAAAAATAAACAAAGCAGTAAATATTAATTAGTGTATAAAATCATAGATTTGTAGAATATGCTGAATTGGAAGGGACTCATCAGGATATAAATGTTCTTTTGAATAAAACAACTAAATAGATTATTATTCAGTTTGGTGCATCAGTTACCTTCCATATTAGATGTAAAAGGGTAGGCTTAGGTATAACTTGGTTTTGGATTAGCAAATAAAAGGAAACTCTGCATTGCCAGTGATGTCATATATTCTGTTTTCCATGTTTCTTCCCGTTGTTTTAATACACACTACTTTCAGGAAGATTCAAAGGCTTATGGGCAATATTTGGAGTGGTTTTGCTTGTTGCAGATATCTTGTACACTTGAAGAAATGTAACACAGGCACAGCATACACTGGGTAGTAGATTCCAAACTTTAGGTGGTTCCCCGACATGCTGAGTGTTATGCTGTGTTTTAGCATCTTAGTGGCCAACCTGACAGTCAGTTCAGGCATGGCAGTATTCCCTTGCTGCTGGTGGGTGCTCGTAGTTCAGTTTGTCCTACTGGAAGTTCCTGAATGTCTCTCAAACTGAACGGTGTCTGCAAGGCACAGCTCTGAGCACAGAGGTGGGACGGGAAGGTCTGGATGGCATTGTGGCCCAGAGAAACAAAGCTTTTTTTTAGGTACTAGAAAGGCTGTAATATCCCCTGTAAGCCTAGCCAAGGCCAGAGTTCTTTCTTTTATTTTACTGTCACCTCAAGGAAAGAACATGCTCAGGGACATAGGAAAGAAGAGCCCTGTTGTAATCCTCTCCCACTCTTTTCCTTGCCCTTTTGTGGCATTTGTCTAGCAATAAATAAATGCCATGCACATTCACAGGCTGCTTATTTCTGCCTGCTACTCAGCAGGGAAACAATAAGTACTGTGCTCGCCCATGACAAGGAGTCATTAATTTGTTCTAAAGTATTCTAAGATTAAGCTACCAGGATTGCTGTCATTCACAGGTGACATGTTTTATTTGCATGTATTTGTCTGCTTTGGTGTTTATCAGTATGGGATGTTTTAATGAAGTGGTCAAACTGTCAAAGAAAATAAGTAATAATTTTGTTTGATATTACTTAGCAAACAAAAGAAGCAAACTACTAGTGTTGAGAGGCTGGGAGTGTATATATATGTGTGTAGAGTTGCCTGTTAACACACATTTCTGTCCCATCTACCCATTAGTCCTGCTCAGTCGTCTTTGCCCCTTTCTGTTTGTTGATGACTGTGTTTTTGCAGACTGTGGAGGAGATTGAGGGTGTGCTGGGACGTGACCTTTATCCAAACCTGTCTGAGGAGAGGTCTCGGTGGGAGAAGGAGCTGGCTGGCCTGCGGGAAGAGAATGAAAGCCTCACAGCCATGCTGTGCAGCAAAGAGGAGGAGCTCAACAGGACCAAGGCTACCATGAACGCTGTCCGTGAGGAGAGGGACAGGCTGCGTAGAAGGGTAAGGCTGCTGCACAGATGATGCCTTCTTCTTCCTCCAACCTGTGTGATTTTGTCACCAGAACAGGCTTCTCTTTAATCTCACTTCCTGTGCTGGCTGTAGGGCTTCTTGTTTCCAAAGCCAGCCTATACAAATGACAAAACTAGGACAGAACTGAACGTAATTGAAAAAGAGTGTGTGACAAACAGCCAGCGTGCACAACAGCCTGATTTCAGAAATCACGTATTAACAGAAAAACTGATACTACTGATACTCATCTTCGAGGAAGCATATGTAACTTGGGTATAGAGAAAGCAGATGTTCATCTAGTGAATTTTCCTGTGAGGCTGTTTTTCCTGTAAACAACAAATATTTCTTTGTTTTTGATGGGAATTCAATTTGTGATTAGGCGAAAGAAAAAGAGCAGGACTCCTGTGAGTGGGTAATAATTCTCATACTGAACAATGAGTAGTTCCAACCATGTCCTGCTTCCCTGTCTACATTTTATGATGCTTTAAGGTCAGATAAAGGCTTTGTGCTTTGTGTGGAGTCTAAATTAAAAAAAAAATAAACACGGGAAATTTGTTCACAAAAAAGGATTAAAGATACAAGAGAATGTGACCTCAATTTCAGTTACTTTTTAAATTTGTTAACTTTGTACCAGTTAAATTTGCAGAGTTTTGGCTAGATAGGAAGGATTTTTGGTTTTGAAATAGACAGTTTCAAGTTTGTGTTCAGTCTGAATGACAATTCAGACCACCATATTATGGTAAATTATTGCAAGTATTACTCTTTACCTACTGGCAGCAGATCAGCTTTTTTTGCTGTTCTAAGTCAACATTGTTCTGCAGTGACTGTGCCATTTTAGCATGAACCTGCATCGTGTGGGGTTTCCAATCTTCAGATATGAAGCCACAAATTACCTTTTCAAAATTTGCTGTCTTCTATCACTAAAAAGGCATGTGTGATGAGGCAAGAATAGTAATCTATCATATAAAGCAAGACCACTTCAACTTTTCCTTTGTTAACTTTTGTCTTATGATATACCATAGGTTGTTTCCAGTCCTGAAATTTTTGGACTGATAGTGACAATTTTTTTATTGGAGGCAATACTACTTCTTGAGCTACAGAAGCAGTGTGTATGGATTGGCTGGATTGTTGCCAAACTGAGGGGGTAGACATTAACATAAGCAGGCAGAGGTGAAGTGTATGCTTGAGAAATTTGCTTATACAAATGGAGGTATTGACACTCTAGGCTGGTCAATACTGAGATATCAAACAAGAGAAAGATAGGTGGCCTTGAGCATAGAAAAAGATTCCTGTTTTGAGAAGTACAGCATGCAAGTTGAGAGGTTTGAAAAAAAAGGTAACAAGTATCCTGATATCCAGGAGGTCCTCAGTTCAGAAACAGAAAAGAGGAAAGAATTGGTTTGTACCCTCAGGGATCAGCATGGCTGAGCCATAGTGGCAAATTCAGTCCTATGATCTGCCAGAGAAGTTATTTTCAATAGGGATTGGAAAAACTGTATAAAAGAGTGGTGAGATCTGATCTGGAATGTTATATGTTGTTCTTATCTCTTATGCATGTAAAGGTGCAGTTTAAACTGGCAAAAAATGATGTAGACAATGGTCAAAGAAATGGGCATTGTCTGTGGAGAAAGGACTTGTCCTGTTCAGCATGGCAAAACAAATTCTTAATTTGTTTGCTCTTTACAAGTGCTAGAGAAAGAAAATGAAATGGGAGTAATGGTTCTCTGAACTTAGGGACAAAACTGAAGCAAGAGCAGATTAATGGGAATCACTTGTGGCTATATGAGGCAGGAAGTTAGACTGTGAGGTGTCCAAGACACAAGAGGATCGTGGTTCTGAAGAAACAGTAAGGAGTAAGGCTACTGACTAACTTCTTTCTAAATGAAGCTTTAAAATATTAAAGTTATGTTTGTATAATAAAGTATATGACTATGCAAGGATACCTGTTAAAACCAGGATTGTCACATTAGGATTGTATCTGAAGGAAAGCAGAAAAAAACAAGTTAACACAACTGCATTAATTCTAGAGCCAGCCTTAGCATCTTTTCATGATTCTGCTATGTTCTGTCTGGCTGCCAGCAGTTCCAGTTCTCTATCATGGAAGTATCTCTGGTGGAAACGGAATTAAGGTCATCAACTTCTTTCAGTTTTTTGCAACTACAGAGGACTTTACTGAAATCTGGTAATTAATATCATCTTTATGATGCAGAACAACTGATTTATTGTCTCTGCCAGCGAAGTTAGTTCGTGACATATGACCCATATGACACTATGTAATTGTTGCACTGGAGACCTAATTTACATTTTTAATGTAGCTTCATGTCCATAGTGGCCACAAAATAAATGCTTTCTTTGACCTGTGAAATATATTCTATATGCCACCTGAACTCAAGAGTCACTTCAAATTATTTCCCTGGAGAGTGGGGAGATCCAACTAAAATTTAGTTATTGTCCTTCTCAAATTAAATTGGATGAAGTGAACAAGCTTGAAGTTGACCAGATCAATAGGTCTGTTTCTTCAGACCAATGCCTGTAATCAAGCAGAGTGCTTTCAATACATTTTTCTCAGGCTTGTTGGAGATTTAATTTAATTAGGTATTTACTGCACTCAGTTAACAGCTTGAGCTGCTCTCTGGAACAGTAGCTAAGAAACAACATAACATTCAGAGTTTGTTTCTCATAGGTCATTAACAAGTGAGGTAATTGCTTACTTCTGTAGGTTGTCTGCAGTGTAACAGCTAATTTCATAATGAAGACGTTCATTTTACCTCTGTATTATTTTGCTGCATTAAAAATAAAATCTATTTAGGTGTGGGCTGGTCAGTGCCCTAGAAACTGCTTACGCATAGCTGACCATAATCCTGAATCCAGTAATACAGATAAGATGGTGAGGAACTTCTGTACCAGTTTGTGGGATTAATATTATTACATGAGAACAAGGTTGTAATCAGGTCAGCACTATTTACAACTGCTATATAAAGTAACAGGCTTAAGCAGTAGAAGGAAAAGTAGTATTTGTGTCCTTACACAAAAGCCCTTGTATTCAGCAGGGGATTCAGATGAGCAGCATTGAAACAGCATATAAACTCCATCCTCACTGCAAAGTAAAAATTGTGTGATTTTTAATTACTGCCCATGAAAGTTGCCAGATGAGTGATACCTCAGCACAGTTGTAAGGAGCTGGTTGGCATAAAAACCAGTGGGTGTGGGCAACGTTCAGGCTTCCCTGAGGCTGTTCTGAAGAACTAAGTCTGAAAGTGAAAAGGCAGTTCCAGTGTTAGAAGTCTGTTGAGTCTGTTCTCTGCATGAGCCATATGTCAGCTTGTTCAGTTAATCCCATCTTCTAGTTGTGAGGGTTGTTCTGTACCTGCTCCCAAACTCAGCTGAAATCACCAAACTGACCAGAACAAAAACACTTCATTAGCTGTCTTCAACTAAGACCCTAATGAAAACATAATCTGTGGACTAGTAGAAAATTAGCATTTTATGTGTGATCCCATCAGCTGCCCACATTTCCCACTCCAGAAAACTTTGATTTTAGCAGAGAGCTCTCCCAAAATATGTGGTTCTTGTGGGCAGTTGAAACCTACCCCTTCCACAGCAGGACTCGGATCCTTGGCCTTGCAGGTGTTCTTGGGCCCACACTGTTCTCAGATGACACAAAGCTGACAGGATCTGCTGGACTCTCTGTTTTGTTATCATTCCTGTTGAGATCAGAGGGTATTGTTCCAGATTGCTGGAGAACACTGATACATTATAAGCCTCTAGAGATTATTATCTGCTTGCACAGTTTAAAATGATCCTGGAGCTGATCTGTCTCCTTTGTCTCTTGGTGAGTACCAGAAACCAGTGGTAGCAGCCGAAAGCTGTTTCCGTTCTCTGCATCCTTCACTTGCATGATATTTGCTTATGCAGCAGCATCTCCTCTAGAATGTCAACAAAGTAGAGTTTTACTTCTGTTTCCAAGCTTGCACGCAAATACTCAGTGTTTAGTTGACCTTACGAGGAGAGATTTCTTTACCTTACTCAGTCGATCACAACAGACAATACAGAGGAGCTCAGGCTTTGTTTGCTCTGGTGCTCATTATGTAGGAGAGGCTGAAACTTATCTGGCTGAAAATAATGAGCACTAGGACAGAATGAAAGGTAAGGGTTTCCTTTGGCTGGGAAGGACCGTCACCACCCAGAAGAGCTCGAATTGTTACAGTGGTGTTTGATTTGGCATCTTCTCCACAGATCTGCAATATGCATGAATAAATTAGAAAGTGGGAGAAGTTCACTGCCTGTGGTTTGTTGTACGTCATCTTCCTCCTCTGTATAATAGGGGAAAGGAAATGAAGCAGCATTAAAATGCTGGGGGGAGAAAGTGCTGTTACTTGAAGGGTTCAAAGGTGAAACAGGTCACAAGTAGGGTGGAACAAAAAGAATCACAGGCATGTCCCTCATATGAAACTGGTTTAGAAACAAAAGCAGCAGGTGTTCTTTGAATGTGGAAATTTGTAGTAAAAACAGGCAGTTTGTAGCTGTGGTTTTTTATTTAGGATATGTTAATGAATCATGTAGTTGTCACTATGCATGTGTGAAATAAAAAGACTAAAAACATGCTTCTTAGAGTCATGGTTACAAATAATGAGAATATACCACTGAAATATTTTTCTATAGCCCATGATGCATTTGGACAAACATGTCTGTGACACTTGTTAATAGCTTATTAAGTCTTTCATAAATTGAACATTGCTGTAGTATGTCAGGCTCTTTCTGAGAGCCTTCTTTCTTTTTGTTTAGTTCTTAAGGTGATAAGAAATTACCCCTAATTTTTCACTATTTCCTACTCCAATTTTCAGCATTCGAAGGAGAAAAAATTAGAAATGCAGCTGAACAATTGGTTCAATTGCAAAACATCAGATATTAATAAGTGACATTTCAAGTTGCTTATGTTTATATTAATAACTTGAGAACATCTATTTGCACCTGACTTTTATTTGGTATCTAGGCTATCCATTGCTCTGAAACCTAATGGCTTTTGTGTCTCACTTAATGCATCTGCTGCTGCTCTTTCCAGGGTTCCAGCACTTCTTTACTTCTGTAATTTCTTGGACTTCCTCCAGTCATTTAGAAGATCTTTCCTTTCCTTTTTTTTTTCTGGATTTCACAGACATTTCTCTGGATTTCTCCTTTTTCCCTCCTTTTTTTTTTTCTGATCACATAATAACAACTGCTTGCCAGACAGTTTCCACCTCATTTTAGTCCTTCAGGAGTTCATGGCAATTTTTATACCCTCCTGCATGTTTCTGTTTTTAAACTAGTATGATGTAAGGACTCAAGAAATTTTTCTTTAAATCCTTCCTAGTTATTCCTCCTCCCAAACTCAGAAATCCATACTCTCCCTGTCTTCTAGTGTAACATTTTTGGGTTTGTTTCTATACTTGTCCTTACCTATTGCATTTTGCCAATTTTGTCATTGATTTCTGTAAGATGCTCCCTTCCTCTATCTCCCATTTCCAAGTGTTTATTTGTGTCTCATGTGCAGTACTACACTTTACCTTCATTCTACAATTTAACTTTCAGAATAATTTATATTACATTGGTAATGATTCTAAAGACTTGGCACAGGGGGTCAGACAATTTTTAGTCATGCTTTTAAAACCAGTCTTTTCATAACCTGTGCATTCACCAAACAAAAGAAGAAAATGGCTCTTCTGAACTCTGATCTAGATTTGGGGTATTTTTCTTCTTCTTTGGTGATTCTTTATTTTTTTTCTGTAGAATAGCTACCAGTTTGGAAAAGTACTTTCTGAAGAGATGCTGCATACTCCTCTATTTACGATGGAGGTTTTGGTGACCAGAAATAGTTACCTAAGGTGTCTCTGGGTAGTGTGGTAGGTGGGCAGCCCTGTCCTGGGGTGCCTGGTGAACGTGTGAATTGTGAGATGGGTGATTTTACAGGTCAGACAAACTTGCCCTGTTATCCTGCTCAGAATTAGCATCCAGTACTCAGTGTTGCTAAAATTAGTGCAGTTATTTATAGCAGTCAGTTCAGCATGTGATTTCACAAATGAAGGCCTGACTTAGTAAATACATTAGGAAGCACAGATGAGCAGGCAGCTTCTTTATGTGGTTGCTTCTATGATACAATATTAAAGCTGTGAGTTGCACAGATTAAAAACTGTGCTGTGCTCCAAGTTTTCTTCTAGAAGTGCTTTCCTGAGCAAAGCTTTACCTGACTACACTCTTAGCTGTGTTCATTTTTATTTTCATTGCCAGTGTTGTTTTACAGATCTGTATGAATAATTGGCTTTGTAATCCTGGCCAATAGTCAGTGCCGAGTAAAAAAAACACAGAACAAAGGAAACCTATCTGCATTAAAGTTTTGTGTGATACAGTCTTTGCCTAAGGTAGTTTTAAAATTCAGAGTCTGTCAACGCTTGGCATTTAAGCAACTTTACCACTCTCTTTCCTGGTTGCACTTGAATTTAGAATCTATCTTGCTTCTGGACTGGAATCTTCCAGGACTGGCTTCTGAGCATAGGTGAATGTTCGAGCAATTTTTAAGGTGGACATGGAGTCTGGGGTTTTGTTTTATAAAGGCTACATCCAAGTGGTCTTCCATGTTTATTTGCTTTTAAACAGTGCTGTAACTTAAGCAC
>VZTR01007938.1:3358-15796 GCA_013400775.1 Chaetops frenatus | reverse complement strand
ACTGAAACCTGTTTAGCCACAGCTGTGCGAAAAAATACCAAAAGTCCCTAACTGCTGTTCTGGATAAATGGGCCCTCAAATATCACAGTGATATTTATACCGTCACAAATCCAAAAAAAATTTGCTTTTGAGTCTGTTTGTCAGAGTATGTGATATCAATCAGCAGCCCTGCTTCCTGTCCCCTCCTCATCCTGTCATTACAGAGACTAAAGCTCTGGCTGCTCCCCCCCTGCTATTTTCCCATTCTGTCCTTCTGTTGCTGTTAAATTGTCAGGTTCTTCTCAGTTAATTGAAACAGAGTGAAACCCAAATAAAACAGCAGGACATAGTTACAGTTTGGGGTTTGGTGTAGTTTGGAAGCATTTATTTGCTCATAGTCTGCAAATGACCATGCAGCAGAACAGTCTCATCCACAGAGCAAGGCTGACTTGTGTCTGCAGATGTGGATATTTTTGTAAATATGAAATCCAGCAGTGTGTTGTGAAGCTTTTGTTGGTAGTGCCCATCAGCAGAAATTCAAGGCAGTAGCAGTTCTTCATCTATTGTGTCATAATGTATTTGTTCTAGAACAACTCAGGATTTCCTGTAGTAGTGCTCAGTGTTAAAACCCCTGCTACCAGCTTTTTTACAGAATTCACTTGTCTTTTACCTGGTCACTATGCTAACTGGGAGAAATGTAAACTAGCTCTAAGTCCTCTGCTGTTAAAGTTACATCTGGGTTAACTAATTTCTGGTGTTGCAGGCTGAGCTCACTAATTCAAACACATCCTGTTCCAGCCAAATGTAAACACTTTCTGCCAGAGCCTTTAACAGTTTTGTTTTCCCCTCTCTTTTCTTGATGGAATGATGAAGTGCTTTAATGGACATGAAGCCTCTTCTTTCTTGAGTTTGACACATCCATAAACAAGCTTCTTGGCAAGAAATACCTGACTCTTGTGAGGGCAGAAATGTGTTCTCAGCAGCCTCATAGCCTGGTGCTGACACTTAGATGATTGTGCCAGAGGCCAGTTTTATAAGACAAGATCTGGTTGAGTACCCCAAAATCAGACACATGACAGGCTGTGAGGGAAGGCCTCAAATGAGTCTCTTCCTTGCTAGGTTGTTCTGCTCTCTTGGGGCAGGGAGCCCTGTGCATGACTTGAGTGAGTTTGTAACTCAGTAGGCACTTAGCAGGTTATACAGTAACACAGGTAAATGCATTATGGGTGGCAGGAAGGAGGCAGTAAGAATGCCATTACTTGCTTTAGAAGGCTGATGATAATGGCGATATAACTGATCTTTTCTTCTACTAAGTTCTTCCATTCTGTAAAAAATGGTCAAGCTGGCAGGACTGAAACTTCTCCCTCTGCCAAGGCCTTGCTACAAATACACAGGGTCCTCTTGTGGTCTCTACTTGTATTTCCAGCTGCTAATAGCTTTTCTGTCTGTGTAGGGTTGTATTTAATTCATATATTTAGAGAATCATTTATAAATCATTAAAATGCTTGGCCAGGAAGGGTCTAGCAGTACTAGGCAAGGATCATGGCAGGCAAAACACTTCGTAACTAGACTGACTGTTCAGGCCTCAGCTGCATCATCATTTGGCACAAAATTAGGATCCTTTATGGCTGTGCAGGGTTACATGAATTGTGTCAGTCTAGACGTGTTGCAGTATCTCCCTCACAAGAGTGACTTTCCATCTGGCAGCACTACAAAGGAGCTTTATATTTACCATGCCTGATGACTTCTAAACTGAGAGATAATGTAAGTGAGTGATGCTGCTAATTGTCAAATTGCTGTGAAGAGAGGAAATGAGTAGTAATCAGTAGGACTGGCAAACAGCTCCTTTTCTGTTAACAGAAAGCACATTTTGCACAGAGCTATGGTCCCACCTCTCTGAGTAGAAGCTGCAGTATTTCTAGGACATAAAAAATGCATCCTATTGCAATAACTTCCTATTGTCTGTCTGTTGATACAGAGCAATGTTTGTTGCAGTCTTATGTCCTTATCCCTGTCTGAAAACTGCAACCAAAAGAGTTTGGTGCCAAACTTTCCAGAGAGTGAACATTTCAGTAGAAAGCTGGGCCAAGGCATGGCAGTGACTATTTCCTGACTATTTCCTCACAGTATCAGTGAGAGAGAAATCAAACTACCTTCCTTTACTTTAAATTTCCATAAACTTAATGTGATGGCATTTTAACCTTGCATATTTTCAAGGGCTTTAGTTTCATGATAGCAGGAGTCAGTAGATTTCATCATTGAAACTCAGGCCTGTCTCAGCATCAGTAAGGCTGTCTCAGAAATGGAAATAGAAATGCCTAAAACACATCATACTGAAACCGTTCCGATTTAAAATTACTCTTCAGACTTTTACTGGTTTGTAAAAGCTTCTTTTTCTTTGACCAAGGTACAGGGCAAATATACAGTGGGTGAAAGTGGGGGGAGGGAGGCAGGGGCTTGTGCTCTGTACCTACTGATGCATCATCAGCTGCTTCCTGTCAGTGTTTGCTTCTTTCTCCAATTATCACATCAATTAAATGAGGAGATAAGCAACTGAGGCATTTGAAAGCCAGACACTAGTATGGATCACACTCACTGAAAATTTCAGAGATGTCTCTTTTGTGTGACTGTGCAATATCCTGCTGTGGTTTCCCCTTGGCTGCCTGGGGGTTCAGGAGGCATGGCCTGTCTCTGGAAACTCCTTTGGAGAGTCCCACTGAGAGAAACCTTCTTACAAGAAGAGAAGTGACTCATGATGGTATCAGGGACAGATTCCTTAGAAGCACCTCAAGTAGCTGTTTTTACGATCTGCCTCACAGACAACCATAATTTGTCTTTTTCTCCATTTTTTGACATGGAGTAAGTAGTTCTTTTTGTCACTGTGTGGTTATCTGAACTGGTAAGCTGATGTACACTTGGATATAATCGTCACAGGGAGCTCCAAATAGCTCCAGGTCTGGAGTGCTTCCAGGCTGGGCTGGCAAAGCTGGGTGGGAGGCTTGAGCAGTGAGTGTGGCAGGCATGCTGCTGCCTCCCTCCCTTTTTGCTGCCAGTATGTTGCTTCCAGGACCACACCTGGCCTGTCTCCCCACTGCAGGTGGTGTAACACATGCCTGTGGTACTGTCTGGTTTTTGAGATCTGTTCTGAGCATCTTGACAATCAGCAAAAAAGCAGTACAGTATTTCACACCAGCGAAGTGGCTTTTAAAGCACCCTCTGTCACCTCTGCAATCAGGAAAGTCCTCCTGTTCACAGGTAGCTGACAGCACAGCACAGGTGGTGCTTCAGCAGGTGAGCCAGGAATACATGGTATTTGAAGAGAGTGGCTCTCTTGGCATTTGTGTAGTGTTGCTTTGTTGCCTCTTTAAAACATTCATTATATTCTGGTTGTTTCCCTTAGCAGGCCAAGCCAGACCAGTGAGGCAAGCATGCATTCGAATTAGCTTGGGAATTCAGCATGCCAACCTGACTTAAGATGTTATTTTAAACTGCTGATGAAAAGAGAATTTATCTGCATTCCTTTTAGATGTCCAGCTGTTATCTCCTGAGAGGAGTCAAATGCCTAGGAAAAACAATTAATGTCACCCTGTTCAACTGGAAAAGTCAGAGAGGGGAGTGAGGGATGGTGCCACGCTCGCTTCAACAGGAGGATATCAGGGAAGGGAGTAGGAGTGCTGTGTGGGATGGAAGGTGTGTGCCTTCCCTTCAAAGCAGGGGCCTTGCAGATAGCTATGGACCGTGCAGGAGGGCTTTTCCCTCTCTCCCTTTCCCCACCCCCCGTGGCCTGGGACTGCCCAACCTGAGTGGATAGCTCTGCCAGGAATCTTCTGTCTCCCTGGGCTGGCTGCTGCTGCTGCGTCAGGGCTTTGTGCCTGCAGAGCTCAGGGGCAGCTGCTGAAGGGCTGAACCTGGTCATCCGACTCCTTAGGAAGAGCCAGGACTTGAAGGGATCTGCCCGTAGCAGATCTCTTCTGATGGGTAAGAAGATGTGCCCTAGGGATGGCAAGACTCCTCTGCCTGGCTGTGGGAAAGTTCTTGTCTCTTCATTTGGAGAGAGCTCATTGTTCCTCTTTTGCTTCAGATTTGGCAAGAGCAGTGGTGCTCTTGACCCCAGGGCAGAGGGGTGGTAGCTGATGCTTTCACAAGAAGAGGAGGTACCTGGGTGCACTCCAAGCCAGGGGCAGAAAAATCAACTTTCTGCGTGCCAGAGAAGAGCAGCTTCCTGTTTGCAGCACTGGGGAATTTTCAATGAAATCAGCAACAGTTGGAAAATCTGGGAAGACTTCTAGCACATGAAACCTGAACATGTCTGGAAAAGCCCAGACAGGAGGGAAAATATAAGGTGCTTATGACCTTGCTTACATTACTGTGTGCCAAACATAGTGTCTGTGTGTGGAGGCCAAATTGACAGAAACACCGTTTCCTTTATGGCCCTGGCAGAATTCCCCGCTCTCCAAACTGGTAGCATTGAAACCAGAGAGCACCAGTTAGCGCCTTCCTATTCAGCCATCCTGAAACAAAAAGCCCTTGAAACCACTGTGCAACTGCCCACTGAGTGTTTTGATTGTGAAAATACCAAACAAAAGCCTTTATTACCAGCATATTAGGCATTTCACTGACAATAGTATTTTTAGCGGATGTTGTAGGCCTTTGAATACACTCATTCTGAGCTTTTCCCTGGAAAGGGAGCAGTCAGGGATTCCCCCAGCTGACTTCTCAGCAGCTGAGAGCCCTTGTGTTGGAAGTGAGCCATGCCCTCAGATCATAGGCTCGTTCCCTCTTCTGGGAATACTTGCTCATTTTCTCTGTGCACACAAAGTGTTGTGGCTGTGTTTTCTGCAGCCCCAGCTTACAGTAGCCACTTACAGGAGGAACTGTTGGGTTAAAAAGCTATGCTGACTTCTGAAGTCTGCTAGACTGTGAGTTGGGGGCTCAGAACTTGTGTTCTCTGAAGAACACTTGCTTCTTCCCTCTTCCCATCAAAGTACACAGATAAGTGCTTTCTTAAGACACACAGAGGTCCATACTACGCCCCTGGGGCACAATAGTGTTAAAAACAGGAGGCGAACTCCCAAACGCAGTGATTTCAGCAGGTTTTANCCTTATTGGTTATCTATTGTCACTGAAATCAATCTCAGAACACCCAGGAGGGCTTGTCTGGGCTTGTTCCAGGGTGGTTTCACATGGCAGGAAAGTACTGATGTCTTTTTTTTGGTTTTAGGAGTTACTACAATTCACTGCAACTACAGTCCTTTTAACAATCATAATGGTTGCTTATTTATCTGTTACAACTTAACTTTTTATTAACTCTAATACAATTTAATTAACTTATTAACAGTATAACTATTCCCAACTTATTTATAACAATAGCAGTGTGAGTTCGGTGTGTCTGCTTCCGTGGGAGTTTGGACCTTGGATTCTGGAAGGCAATCTGGCAGCAGGAGGCTGTAGCTACATCAGTAGGATGTTTCACATGTCTGTCACATCAAATGACAGTGCAGTTCCATCCCTGGTTTGGAACTTTATTATGTGGAGATGTGGTTCATATGCAATATTGAAAATACTCTGCCATATTAAGCCTCAGGATACAGTATCACTCCTGTTCACTGCCTAACTACACAATCAGTTTTGAAGAGAAACAAGTGTGGACGATGCTTTCTGACCAAACTGAGGTGATCAGTGATAGAAACTGAGGGAAGCAGGAGGAGTTAGCATTCCGAGGCATGGGGTTCTTACAGCCAGTGAGGTACAGCTCTGAGGTCTCTCAGCTGCTACTCACACAGAAGATGGGGAAAACCTGACATGTTTTACTGTATAGAAGTCATTAACCAAGTGGATCTTCATTTCCCATAGTAAACCAAGGCATTTGCTCTGGCCTTACTGTTGCTATGTGGCTCCTCAGGTGTGACTTGTTCTATGAAATGTCTCTTGAAGTAAGGATACTTAGATAGGCAGTTTTAAAATTAGGAACAGGTGTAAAAGTAGATCCCTACGTGTTGTTGTTTTCAGATTTTTGGGACATTTCAGCACATGGAATCCAACAACCAATTGCTTTCCATGAAATTAAGGTTGACTGGGTATTAACCAGTGCTCTTTCACTGACTTCAAGACATCATGAAAAACCAAAAGAAATACATATATTTTACTAGTGCCAGTGTAAATTTGAGTCATCCATAGATTTGAAGTATTACCCACTGTTTCCTATTTGGCTAGATGGTTCAGAACTGACATCTGAAAGATGTTTTAGTAGCTTGAACAGGGTGCTTACCCTCTGCTGGCAATGTGTTTTTGACAAGCAGCAAGACAGGAATGTTGTAGACCAAATGTAAAGAAAACAGCTTGATGTTTAGTTGAGTTCAGGCTGAACAGGGCTAGTTGAAAGGTGCGAGTGAAAAACCGGCAGAAGGTGATATAATTGTTTTATCAGGTAGCAGTCACCATAACAACCAAACTTTACCATGCGTGAAAAGTTCCTCAAAGCCTTTCTTCTGTGTTTCTTTTCCACGCAGCTTTTGTTATAACAGCTGTGTGTGAAGGACTTTAGCTGCAGTGAACTGTGGCTCTAGAGAGCTCTTTCCCATGGGACTGTGTGCAGTGTTTCCACAATGATACCTTTTCTTGCACATGATGTTAAATCAACCTCATGTAGTTTTGACATTTCTCTGCCCATCCAAACACTGTGCATGTTTATTCCACTGGATTTGCTCTTCATGCTAGGTTGTCATGCTGGGAATGGTGCTGCTGAGCCTTCCCCAGAGCCTCTGGCTGTGGCAACCTTTGGAGCAGAGAAGCACCAGATTTACCCTACTCTGTTCTGTCACATCACCAGTGCCATGCCACAAACGCATTAGGTCTGGCTTCTGCCACATCTGATCATTTCTGCTTTGTGTTCTGGGTCTTTTTTTCCTGTTTCCTTCACAGAAAACCGATTTTGGCTGTAGACTGTGGTGAGACTTTCTGACTGCTGAGACAGAAGATAAAAATTAATATTTACATTTGGGGTGGATGGCAGTGAACTTTTAACTGCGAGTGTCAAGGATTGTGTTACTTGAAAGCAGAAAGCGTGTTCCTTCAGCGAAGGGACATACAAAGAATACTGATGATTCTTCATCAACAAGGGCCCTCTTATGTCCTTCTTAATTTGGCTGGTAACCCAGTGCCTGAGTGTGTTGAGATAGACTGCTAACTTGGAATATTTCCCCGGCTGATTTTGTGAAAGCCCTTCTGTAGCGCCTGGAGCCGGGTGCTGTCCCTCTCTCCAGTGATAAAAGGCTGCCGTATCCCGGCCTTCCTGCGAACTGCAGGCTGCTGAGCCGGCATTTCAAGAGGATCTGTGTAGTCTCTGCAGAACTGGGGAAGCTCTCGCAGACTTCTGGGTATTCATTCCTGTTGGGCTTATAGGGGAGCTGGTAATTGTCACATTTTTCAGGTGAAAACAAGTGTACTCACAGATCAGCACTGCAACAAAGCAGGAGGGAAAGGTGGATCACCTCAGAGTGGTTCTAGGCAGCAAAGCATAGACTCCGTGTAAACACACAAAAGTTCCCAAGTGTAAGAGTTGATGCAGCAAAATCTGTGTCCCAGTTGAGCCCAGCTCCATGTCATTCTTAAAACACCTTTCCTTCCCGCGCCCCTCCCCCCTGGAACAGTTCCGTGTAGGAGTGGGCTGAGCAGGCATCAGCTATCAGCTCTGCAGCAGGGAGCTCCCTAGGAACAAGGACCTGCCTTGTGCCACATGCTTACCTCGGAAATGCTTTTTAAACCCAGCTTAATCCCCAAGCTGTAATGCTTGCTCCTGCCCTGAATTTCTGTCTTGTTCACTTTTTCTTTCCCTCATAAAGATACTTGTAATGTGGAAATATTATAAGGTACCTTATTTCCATTTTGTCACACCTAATGTAATTAGCTTTTGATTCAGAGTTGTAAGTAAGTACAGCTAACTATATTAGCATTTTGTGTACCTTTGTGCTCATTTCTTAGTGTGATTCAGTGCATACAAGACCGTGATCTACAAAAGAAGTTTGTTTACTCTTTTGTGTGCTCAGTCACTGATCCTGAATTCTAACATGGTGAATTTTATAAATATCAACCTTTGGAAAAGTTTAATGCAAAACCTACCTCCTGTATTATTCTATTAGTAGTAAGGAAAATATTCGCAGCATGTCAACCCAGCACAGGACAATTGTTGATACACTTCAAAGCTGAAGTGCTATTTCTGTTTTGAAAGTAGTTTTCTATGCCCTTTTTTCCTGATCCAGGGAGAAGAAACTGAAAGCAAGAGTGCAAGAGTTAGTGAGTGCTTTGGAGAGACTCACAAAGAGCAGTGAGATCAGACACCAGCAGTCTGCAGAATTTGTTAATGACCTTAAAAGGGCAAACAGGTAAAGTATCTACCAGAAGATGGATGCACAATTGATTTTTTTTTTCTGTGTTCTTGCAAAGCACTGTAATACTCACCTTACCTTAATGAGAAGTTCCTGGATCTTCATGTTCCATGTACATGTTGACACTCCAGGGTTATAGTTAGAGAAGCAGAGGTATAAACAAACCTCCCACGCAGGCCACTAACAATTACATAGTTAAGAACAGAAAGCAGGGAAATAGGTTAATCTTGATTGAGTTACTACTAGTGATTGCACAATTAAAAAAAGCAAACAAAAAAAACTATTTCTGAATCTATTTTAAACTGCTTCCTTTTCTTTGGCTCCAACCTCTTCATTACTAAACTGTCTTGGATAATCACACCTAAATTCTGTTTCTCACTCAGGGCATTTTACTTGCACTTGGTTTGGATGGCCTAGGAATGTAGTGGACTGCAGCTGCCCCTCCTGCAAGCAGCCTGTCACTCACAATGTGGTTTTCCTTAAATTATATTTGAAAGCCTTTGTGGTGAGAAGCAGCACCCTTCTCTAGCTTTCCAACCCAGTCAAGATGGAGGCACAGAAGCTACTCAGCAGCTAGCAAATTAGCACATCCTTTTAGCACATCCTCTGATTAGGTGCCATCCTCTGATTGTAAATGTTATTTTTTTTAAATGGAAAATGCAAAATCAATCCTTGATTTTCTAAGCAGATTCTGGCCATGCAATATTTTTATAAATCACATTTGATGCTGTGGTATCTTGATTCATAAACAATGCTATGAGAGGTCATCAAGAGCAACCCCCATCTGCGTCTTTGAACCATGTAAGTTTTCTTTACCAGCTTACTGGTAAAGACGTGTGCTTTCCCCAGGAAAGACGCAGACATTAGCATTGATCTGGGTTTGGATCAAAAAGGTTTGGATCTCATCCATTTTAAAGCACTGGTAAATTTTGGGAAGGTGATCAGTACCCAACCTTTGGAGTTCCCTGAAGGTGGGGCTTAGGGGTAGATTTTTTGTAGCACTTGCTCTAAACAAGCCTGTTTGAATTACCTTGTATGCCTTGTATTTTTAACAGCAATTTGGTAGCAGCTTATGAAAAAGCAAAGAAAAAGCATCAAAATAAGCTGAAGAAACTGGAATCACAAATGATGGCCATGGTGGAGAGACATGAAACCCAAGTAAGAATGCTCAAACAAAGAATAGCTTTACTGGAAGAAGAGAACTCCAGACCACACACCAATGAAACTTCACTTTAAATGCATCTCTTTAAAGGATGCTTAGTGCCATTACAACTTTCTTTCTTTTGGAGGTTGACTTTTAGGTAGCTTCAAATGTTAAAAGCTCTGATTATCAATGCTGACAAAACTTAAAAACACCTTCTCTGGGATCCTAGAGAGGTGTCATGGGGATAATAAAAGTGTTAACCTTAAGGACTGTTTCATAATGTAAAATGGCAGTGCCTGAATTACCATGCTATAATTGTGTACATTGTCTGTGTTGTTATGTCTGTATTCATACAGCTTCTCTTCCATTTTGTTGATGTCCAGCGGTGACAGTGTCACATAGCAGAATAATTCATGTTAAGAGGTTTTCATTTGGGTAGTTCAGAGATCATGTGAGAGTTTTCCCAGTTCCTGAACTCTCTCTGCACACAAGTCCATATTGAACCCTCAAGACTTGCTGTCATGGTTACACCACTGAATAGGCAGGTGCAGAGTTGGGAGATGACAGCTTGGCTGGCTTTCTCTTTGCACCCTGCTTGCAGTTTTGCTGCTCACAGTGCAGGTCAGGTAGGAAAACTCCTGTTGATCAGGGAAAAAACCAAGAAAGTGTAGTTGCATCTCTGAGAATTATGAGAAAGGTGTATTTCTCACAGTGCGTTAGGAGGGCCAAAGGCTGTGGGTTTCACCATGCCACACAGTCAGTCTGTGCCAAGGGTGGGTAACAACTTACAGGAGACCTCCTGGTATTTATATTGTATGGTGTTGGCAACTACTTTGTAAAAAAGTTGGTTTTTCTTGCTATATACACTATATCCAAAGTTTTCTTTAAGAAGCTGGGCCATTTTTGTCACGTGTATTGTGCTTTTTACAGCTTACTGTGATCAAGAGGTAGAATGTCTTCTTTTTATACTTTTTTTTTTGACCAAAAAAGGTACTTGTATGTAATGTACCTGTTTATTATTGAATACATAGGCACAAAACTATAAATGTGTAGATGTATGAATATCCAGCCACAAACAGAATGTGAATGGTGAAGTCTTACAGCTTCTTAGGTTAGTTTTTGTTATTGCTAACATTTTCTTGTTTAAATCACGTATTACTGTATTATCAAACTGACTGAAGTGCAAATTTTGGCTTGTTAGATTAATGAAAATTAAGCAAATCGTGGGGATCAGGTTGATTTCTGTAGGCGTCAAAATACAGGAGTCTGCCATAGCACCTGTTATATTCAGAATTTGCTTATTTTTGACAGAGTACATAAAACAGCTTCGTGTATGTTTTAAAAAGCCAAGCTTCATTGTGTTAGCCTGCTGCTGTGTTATGCCTCTGCTTTGTGTTTTCCAGGCTGACTTCCAGTGAATCTGATTTCAGGAGATGTTTATCTTTTTTGCGTTACATGTTGAGTTGCACCCCAAGTTTTTTATAGTGTATTTAGAATTATGGTAATTCTCTCATTTATTCCTCCCATTACTAGTACTAAGGAAATACTTTTAGAGGACTTTTTTTGCCTACTGTTGGATTAGGTCAGTCACACAACATAGTTGTGGGAATTTGTGTTCAGAATATGGCATTATTGTTAAGTCTTGGTTATGTCTGGAACTGTAGCAGTTGGGTTTCCATTTCTTACTACTGTAGCTGCTGTTGCCTTCTGTCCTTAGTCATTCCTACTTCTCTGGAGTCTGATACATCATCCACAAAGCCAGCATCACATGTGATTGATTGCAGCAGCAAATTTAAACAAAGCTGATTTCAAAATTTTTAGGTAGTGATGTTCTGGTTTTGATCAGTCCTCTTTCTCAGAATAATTGCACTTCTTAATTTATAATGTGAATAGAAATTTTTGCAAATTAGTCTCTTGAGGGAGGAGGCGCATTGATTTCTTCTGTCTTTATGGTTCTGCTTAGCAGCACTCTATGGTGTTTCCCTTTGTTGGCCAATTTTCTCACCCTCAGGAAGGTGTGGGTTTGCCATCAGCTTCAGAGGTAGCTGAGCACAGTTGTTCTGAAGAAATACAAAGGAAAGCATCCACCATGTGCTGTGGCAAAAATGCAGTAACACTTTTGTCTTCTAGCATCTGAAGCACCTGTGTGACTTAAGGTTACCTCAGAATGTCCATGTGAAATAACCTTTCACTGGAGAGGACACAAACCACTACTGCACTGGAGTTTCTTCCATAAAAAAATTCAGATACTCTTGTACACAGGCATTAAAAGCTGCAGCCTCAGCACCTTTTCCAGGCCTGACAATTTGCTGATTTACATTTAGCACTAATCTTCCATGCCAAGCTCTAGAAGTGCTTTAGAATAAATTATATATAATCAGTAAATGTAAACCACTCCTATTTTTTTCCCATAAGGGTTGTAGATAAAAGCAGCACTGGTACCATCCAGACTCAGCAGTAGCNAAAAACACTTAACTTTTTTTCTTATTCTGTGATGTATAAATCTTCACCAGCTTGAATGTACTGTCAGCTATTGCAAAGCACATGTGACTAAGTTTGCATTCACGTCATGTGGTTTTATTACGATTTTCTCCTCCTTTAATACTGCATCATGCATTGTAACTTTAGAAACTTTCCACCTTATTCAATTAGCTTTAAATGTGTTGCTACCTTTTAGTTTTCTAGCAGCTGTAAAATAGCTATTTTGTGTTCATTTGATATAGAATTGTAAAAACTGCATTTATTTATACAGAGGCATTTATAATACTTATTTTACAAATGTTCTTATATTCTGAATAAATTTCTAATGCTGTTTCTTTGCCTTGGGAGTCGTTTTGCCATGGCTTGTCACATTACTTTTGAATGGGGCTGTTTAAAGATACCTTGGCACAAAATTATCTCATTGCCAAGGTAAGTTACTGAGGGAGATGG
>VZTR01007934.1:149968-209210 GCA_013400775.1 Chaetops frenatus | reverse complement strand
AAAAAAAAAAAGAAGAAGAAGAGCTAACACAAAACACAGTAGAAAATCAAAGGTCATCCAGCATCCCCCAGGGATGCAAGCAAAGCCTTCCTGGCCAGGACCAGCTCTGCCCACAGCCTGCAGGAGAGCCCTCCTTTGGGAAGCACCTTCGTCACATTTATCATTCACCTCCTGACTCTATTTCACTTCAGGTACCTTATCATTTACTGCAGAGAATGGGATTCAAGATGTGCAAGCTTCTTGTCAGGTTTACATTCCAATGGTGAGCCTAAAGCCCTGCAGAGCTCCTGGGGGAGCAGGACTCCAGGCACAGCAGCCCTGGCCAGGCTGTGTGGGCAGCTGGGGCTCTCTGGCTGCAGGTGTGTCTGATTCAGCTTCTGGCTGTGTATTGCTTTGCCTGGCACACAGGTGCTTGTTGAACACATCCCATGGAAAGAAAAATTACCTTAGGGTAGCTTTCTGTCTTACCATTGCTAAATTGTGCCCACAACCAGAGTCTGCCAGCCCAGCCTGGGACTCTGTGCTGCCTCTCAGCCTCCCAAAAGCTGGACCTGCCCCTCTGCAGGGTCCCTGATACTGCTGAGGGCCTGTGGGACAGGAACAGCTTCTCCTATTTTTGACTGGAAGTGTCTGACCATAACCAGAGCTGTGGCTGCAATGCGGTCTCAGCTCTGTGTGTGTGGATGTTGCCCTTCCATCCCTCACACCTCCACCTGTGTGATATGCTGAGGACTTTTTGATATTTACAGGCTTGACAAGCCCAGAACTGCCTGGAGGAAGGCAGGTGAGCTGGTGGATCAGTGTGACCATCCAGACCTTTGGCACATCCACAGCCTGCGGGCAGAGCACATCTTTCACTGAAGCCTCTGCTGAAACTACAGCCAAAATAATTTGCTGCTGCTGCTGCTGCTGCCTCCCCTTACACATCTTCCCTTCAGATTGAGTATCAGGCTAAGCTGAGTGAGGCATTTCACCCTGACAGGGGCTTGATCTTTGTTAATCCTCAGGCTCAGGAAGACAGCACTATATTCCTTACAAGCCAGTGATGCTTTGAAGGGTTTTGCCAAGGTAACTCTTAGGAAGAGCCTAAGGAAGAGCATAGTCTTGCTGCTGAGAAACTCCCACCACTGCAAGGTGGTGACAGCAACGGGGAATTTTCCTTCTGTCAGTTATGACACAGCCAAAAGTGACAAAAAAATAATAAGGAAAAGAAAGAAACACTTGTGAAACAAAATAAACAGCATAGAGAAGAGAGCAGAAGTCTAAGGACAAGTTGAGCCCTGCTGCCAGTGGGACATGTGCTCCCTGTGCCCAACAAGCCATGAGCAATCCCTGGACAGGGCAGGTGAGCCCCTGCCTTAGCACCACGGGTGCTTTGGCTGGTACCCTTGTAAGACAATGGCAGTGGCAGGGACAGCAAGGAGAACAGCAGAAACCCTTCCTGCTCACCTTAATTCAGCAAGCAGCTTTAAAAAAATGTTCACCCTAAATTGCTCACATAAAGACTAAATCAAGTGTTTGTCCAGAAAAAAAAAGATATTTTCTACATAATATTTGTTTTCTGGCCACAGATGCACCCAGCGTAAAACTGTTTTTAGAAAGTGCATCTTCTGAATGCTTGGATACAGAAAATGACATGTGGCACTGAATTTCTTAAAGAAAAGACAATTTTCTTCCAGTGTAAAGTAAAGTGTAAGGGTAAAGGAGACACCAATTATTTTGAAATAATTTATTCCTAATATGAGACTAAGGTGTTTTTCCAAAGTGTGACATAATATATCTAATGGAACATTCTCACCCCTTGAAAGCAATTCTATGCATTTTTACATCACTTTTGCTTTTATGTAATACCAGGTAGAGCTGTTTATTTCTCGTTTTGTCAAAACCCCTCAAACCCTGCCATTATTCAGCAGCTCTAACAAGGCACCTCACTCAGAGGTCAGTAAGACTCTGCCCTGGTGTCACAGGAGACCAGCACAGATTTTTCTTGCTAAAGCTCCCAGGCTGCTGATGCCACAAGGGCCAGGCAGGCAGGATGGGCAGCGTGGCAGCACCCAGGGTGGTGCAGCTGAGAGAAACCCACACAGGAAGTGCCAAGCACATGTCCCTTGTTAAGGAAACACCATGCAAGTGAGGTAGGAGAGATCCTGCCATGAAAACCACTTAGAGGGGGAAACCTGCATCCAGAAAGGGTTGCCCAAGGTGAGGTACAGCCCCCTATAAACCTCTGCTCAGGCTGGCTGGAAATGGAGAGCTGACCAAGGCATTGCTGATGGCACAGGATTTGCCCAGCACTGTGTAGCAAATAAAACCAAACTCTGCAGATCCTCTCTTGGACAAGGATGAGTATTTCTTGGCCCTGGCAGTGTTTAGGGCCATCCCTAAGCAGGTGTGTCTGCCAGCTGAACTCGGGGCACGCACAGGGACAGGCAAAATTCCAACTGTGCACAAAAGGAGGGTCAGTGCATCCATAGGATGGTGTGTGCATTTTGGTGGGGGAAGGCTGGCTGCCCTGGTGCTCCCATCAGGACAGAGGAGGCATTTCAGTGCTGGAATGAGTCTCAGAGGAGCAGTGTCAGGCTCTCAGTTTGGCACACAGGGCCACCAGAGAGCACCAAGGAATAAGCAGTGTGTGACACTTGGTCCCCTGGGGCAGGGACAGGGGCAGGGGCAGGGACAGGCTGGAGAGGGCAGCTGCAATTGGTGCCCAAACCCTCCTGAGAGCATGCTCTGCCTCCTCTTACCATGCTTTTTTCTCTTGATGAGGAAAAATCCAATGAAAGACATAGAAAGGTTAAAAAATGTGGTGTTTGGGGGGGTCTAAGTGATTATACATAGAAGCTCCCAACTTACTGCTGTTGGGAGGGAAAAAGAAAGAAGGCAATTATAACAATGTTGAAGGATGGAGTTTCCCACAGCATAAAGCTGTGTGCAGGCATCCCTAACAACTCAACATCAGAGCAACAGCAGATATGTGATGCACACCTCTGGAGCAAGACAGAAGAGAAAGGGCAGGGATTTCTTTAAGGACACTCCATTGTTCCTCTGGTGGGCACTAAGCACCCAGAAATAACTGCCTGTGTCAGTGCTATGCACTGGCTTAATGTGCCAGCATCAAACTCCATCTGTTTAATCGATGCAATCCCATGGAAACACTTCTCTTGCAATTTAAGAGTGGCTTAATACATTCCTAATGAACTGGATCTGAGATAGACCTGACTAAAGTGGAAAAAAAGATCTGGATTAAGCCAAATAATATAATCTCTTCACAGAGTCTTTTGCATCCTTCTACCCAGCATCATGTTAAAAACACAATTTATATTAAAACAAAGAGAGAAGCCCTAAGATTACTCAGCAGGAAAAGGAAGATAGAGCAGGATCCTTGGTGCAAAAGCAATGAACCACTGTGAGGAGTAGGGCCCTGACTGCCAGTATTGCTTGCAGCTCTTAATTGTGTTATCCTGTGGTTCCTAGCTGATGCAGGGACCAAAAAGCAGCATGGGAGGAGAGGAGAAGCAGGATGAGCTGCCTGCTAAATTATGGTGTATATCTGACTTTCTATCAAATAAAAAGACTAAAAATGGAGACTACTTGTGCACAACCACACAGTTTCTGACGTAATTTTCAATTTTGAGAAGTCTGATCCAACTCCACATTATGCAACTGTTGAATCTTCCATGCTGGCAAAGTCTAATTTTCACACGCCTACTTGCTATGTACCTGATTTTTATTTTTATTTTTAAATACCAACAGCCTAAAACAATTTTTTTAGAAGAGACTTAAATGGTCATAATGGTTATGAAAGGTCTTGGCTTTACATCCATTATTTCAAAGGAATGAAAGCAAAAATACTCAAAGTCCATTCTAAAAAATAGGCAACGAAGATAAAGTAACAGTAACAGGTGAAATGAAAATTCAAGGGACAATTGCAGACAGATCCTATCTCCACCATGGGGATTATATATTCATCTGCAAAATGTGCATGTTTCATCTACAACCCACCTTTCTTTTAAAGGTCACTTTAATAATCAAGTTGTGCCAAAAAAAGAAAAAAGCTCTGAAATTCCAAGCAAAGCATGGCCATTTTGTATCAGTCACTGCTGGAAAGCACTGACACAGTGCTTAACCAAGCTGTCATCTGAGTCAAGCAAATAACAATGTCACATACACAAAAGTACTTTCCTGAATTAATTAAGATTCATGTAAACACTCTTAGAACAGATGATGGAGAAAGAAGAGAAGGCTGAAGGAAGTCCTAGGGGAAAGAGCAAGGCTTGGGCTGGATTCTCCTCTTTGACCCTTTTTGCATCCCTATCTGGGATGAACTGAACTTCCTTCTCACTGAAGGCCAGGGTATGACTTTGAATTTCTCAAAACACTCTTAGAGCTGCTGAATAATCAAGAATAAGAATAAGTTCAAGAATAAAGGAGCATTTCTGCCTCAAGGGTTGAGAGGGTTTTGTTTGTACAATCTAACTTGGTGACTAATTCCCACCCTACTGCTAGAGAATGCAGAAATCGTAGGACAAGACTTTGATTTAATGTGGCCATTGCCCTGCCAGTCTCCTGGGCAGAAACTTGCTTGTGAGCAACTCCTTCCAGTAACCCCATAATGCTTTTCAGATCCATGTCTCCTTCCTCACTGCTGCAGAGGTTAATCAACAACAATCAAGCTGCACACAGAGGGGCCCGAGTCCCGTCCAAACCAGCAACATACCACTTTTAAAAATAAAAATCTGGTCCCCAGACTCAGGTGGGCATTTTTCAGAGATGCACGTAATGATGGAACACTGTGGGTTCAAAACTGAAGGCCAGAGACAGGTGATGCTGCTAAGCAAGAGAAGCTGTCCTCACTGACTGGTAAGACACATGACTTCAAGAGGTGAAACTCATTTCTGCACTGTTGACTTTGTGCTGTATGGGTCCAGGCAAGCACATGCAACCTCTATCAGAGGTTATCTGAAATCCACTGATTTTTTTTTTTTTTTTTGGTGAATCAGGCCTGATTGACATGGTCCCCAAAGATACTGGTATCTGTGAGAAGTGATTCTCCTGACTGCAGCTCATCACAGGCACATTTTACAAACTGCAGGGGCTCCAGCTAATCTCACTGCTCCACCAAGGAATAAAGTCAATTCTGCTAAGAGTGCTGATAGTCCTGACAAGGAAAAGACTTCTTTTCTGTTTCTATGGTTGCAACAGCCCTTAAGAAAGATATAAATTTCCCTGCAACAACTAACTGCATATTCATTTTAAGGTAGATCTAGTTCCAGATTCCTGAGACAGAACCCTCTACCTGTTCCCAACCCCACAAAGCCAGAGCAGCAATATAGAAGGTTTCTAATCTCAACAGAATTCAGTGAGCAGCACGATTGGTTTGGTAAATAAACAAACAACAACAAAAAAAGAAACCCACCGAAAAAATCCCACAGCAAATTTTCAGCCTCTATGTACAAAACCAATGCAAACAAGTGGAACATTCTAGTTATATTTTGTAAAACACACGTTTGGGATCAACAAAACATCAAACATCCAGACCCTAGATTACAAAAAAGATCTATTGCCATCTAATTGTCAACCCCAAGTTTAGACAGTCCTTGTCGGAAATCATGTAATTCATCTATCTTCCCATCTAGTACATCTAAAAAATTCTTTAATTCAGTTTTAAGGTTGGTCTGCCTATGTTTGTTCTCTTCAACTTCTGTCCTTAGCGTTCTGACTTTCTCTTCAAGATCTTTGTTCTTTTTCTCAGCAGCCTTAAAGACAAAAGAGACAATAAAATGAATCATAGAGAAGAAGGATGAACAGCATTTAATAGATTAAAGCAACAAATGGCAGCTGGGCTGTGAGAGTTTGCTCGAACTTCTGTAAACTGATTAACACAAGCACTTCTGAGAGCAACTGACATGAGCTCCTCTGATTAATAGCCCACACAGGAAAGGACACAGATTAACTGGAAAAGATGCTTTGCATCAGACTTTGTCATTTGGTTGATATCTTCAAATTCAGCTGGATTTAAATCATGCATTGTGCATACATTTCTGTCATTGCTACAGTTGCAGAATTAGACAACGTGCCATCAATTACATACAGAATTATCTACGGTGGTTTAACCTTGAAAAACTAACTTAGAAAATACTGTCTGAGGAATAAAGTTGCTTTATTCAGCACTTTGGGGATTTATTGGTATTTTTGTTAAGTTCTACTTTGTGTGATGGCTCATTTATTGATTGGATTTTACTTAATCGATGAGTCTGCTCATTTTTGTTCTCTTTTCCTGTATTAATTTATTGCATTTCCACAAGACCTGACTCAGGGAGGTGATGCCCAAAGCCCAGCTGCTGGCTGGGGCAGGGCTCCTGAGCACCTGCCATGGGCACATCCCAGCAGTGCTGGAAAGGGATGACAAAGCACAGGACACATCCTCAGGTGAACCTTTACCCTTGGTGGTGAGCAGCTCTGCTCATCTGCTTCTTTCCTCAGAGCCTGCCCTGGTGCCCCTGCAGCAATGAGCCCCAGGTGTTGGGCAGCTGCTCAACACACGTGCCAGGGGTGCAGCTCCATGAGCCCAGAGCAGCAGAGACATGGGACACAGCACAGCCTGGAACTGCAGGAGATGGATGCTGCACGACCCCAGGCAAACCAATTTCTGCAGTGGAGCTATTTAACCACTCCTCTCTAGGAATGGCCTTGTGTATTTTGCATGTAATTAGCATTTTTTTGTTTTTAAAAACTAGACCTCTTTTGCCTTGAAACACTGCAATCTGAACAGAGAAATGCATACAGTTATGAGAAAAAAAGGAAAGGTACCAACTATTTTGAAATTAGTTTCACTGCTAAACTGTACCTGTAATTGCTCAGATACAGATTCACATTCTGACATTAGCTCTGGTATAATTTCACCCTGCTTTCGGAGCTCTTCCAGTTCCTTTGAAAACATAAAAGAAAAAATATTAGTGCAAGCTTCAATTTAAAACATAATGAAAATTTGAAAAGATGAAATGGCTTTGCATATTTTATTGTATTCTGCAGCGTTGGATGGAAAATAATCAAAATAACCTGCCTGCAATCCAAAATTGCTAATTTTCTACAAGAATACATTTTTCACTATATTTTTTACTTTGCATTTCTAAAACAGGCAATGTAATCCAATCTCTAGCATGAATTCCATGAATCATATTAATAAAATCTTAACCTAAACCATACACCTATGCAAAAGACGTATTGAATACCAGAGAAATCTGAATGGCTGTAATGTTACAAGCAATTTATAGATGGTAGCAAAGAGCAAAATAGACAATTTCAATGATGTATGACAGCAAAAAAAGAAAAGGCCAGTGGCTTTACCAGCTGCACATATAGAGACATCAATACAGAACACAGGCACAGCTAAGAACCACCACCTATCCCCTCCCCCAAAATCTGTATTTGGTTCTGGCCTCACTACCCAAATTGAGGAGATTTGATGAAGAGAGTTAATGGAAAGAGCAACAGTAGGAATCCATGTCTCTGCTGGAAATTAAGACAACTTGGAAAAAAATGCAAGATGCTCCTCCAGAAACTGCCCATGTGGATGATGATCTCCAGAGAAAGCAGGGGCATATCCCTGGACTACCTGGATTTGTGCAAAGCATTTGACACTGCTCCACACAAGAGCCTTGTCTCAAAATCAGAGAGAGGTGGATTTGGTGGAGGAACCACTTGGTGAACAAGCATCTCCTACAGGAGGAGGGTTCCAGCAGCTTCTCTTCCATGGCAATGCCATGAGCAGGCTTCATGTGGGTTTGGATTCCAGACCATGAAAGATCACTTATGGCTAGTTCAGAGCTAATCAAGAAACTGCTAAAGTAAGCAGGAATTTTTAAAACAAGTTAGTATATTTTCAGTGTAAATGGAAGACAGGCTTGTAAAATTCACAAGTCAGTCAGTTTCCTGGTTCATTTGGTACAGTAAAATCGTGGATCTTGAGGAGAATGCTAGGAGAGAATTAGGGTTGTTATATATGCTATTGCCACAGAAAGGTTGGGAAGACAGCATTACGTTTTCCTCTGAAATATAGGGCTGAAAACCACTGTATTTATGACAGTGCATCAAAATCCATCTCCCTAAACTATTTCCTTGCACCACCACAAAACCCCTTAACAGCAGTGCTTTTAAGAGCACCAGCAAAGATGCTGTAATGGCACATGGCAAACTTTACTGCACTGCTTTTCCTCTTCAGCCAGCCCAGAGCATTTGGTCACTGTGACAACCAGAAAAAGAGAGCTTTCCATTATTTACCCCACAGTTCTGGGGTTCCAAGCCATCATCCTCCTTAGAAAAATTAACACCCTGTAATGTCAAAAATTACAAACTGGGGAACTCTAGATGAATCTGAATTTCTCACTCTTGGCATTAGTCCTGAGATCAGAGGGAGACCATAAACCAGCAAAGCTGCAAACGATGAGCCATCCAACAAAAAAAAAGAAACAGGACCTGTTACACAAATGCCAAATTATTTTGTAAATGATGTCTTTTTAATGACAGTCCTGATGTCTGTGGGAATTTTCAGCATGGGGAGTGTCAAATGAATCTGTTCTCAGCACACATCTGGCATTGGGCACCAAGTTTCACCACTCTGGCTCTTCTACAAGGACAAGTGTTGTGTACATAAAAGCATCCTTTTCTAACCCCTGCCAAATTACAGTGCACAGTCACAGCACATAACACCTCATGAAACTTGGATGGAGAAACACTACCAAACAAGGGACTGTACATGGAAAACCTAGAAATAGGCAACACCCCAGGACACCGGGCTGCTTCTGGTGGTAGGTGAGCCACTCCATATATCTACACTCCAAAAGAAAAGCAGACAGTCCCATTCAAACATGAAAATGCCATTTCTGTATTCAGAGCACTCACCAGCTCTTTGTCCTGAAGTTCTGTTTCCAGTTCCTGGAGACGTCTACTCAACTGTGCATTTCTTTCCTTCTCTTTATTTACTTCATTGCACTGTTCCTCCAGTTCTTCAATCTTTAAGAAATGTCAGACATTATGTGAAATTTTTCAGATTTCTGAAACACTGGGGCAGAACACAGCTGATAAAATGGACATGGGATCTGTTTCCTAAATCATAGCATTTGATTCACTGCAATCAAATTATCGCTTCCTTCCTTCAAAAGAGTCAATTTACACATCCACTAGGAAGCCCTGGGTCTGCATTTATTCTCTCTTACAGTCTCTCTTATAAGTACTTAGGCATGCACAAAACACTGAGCTGCTAAAATAAGTGGAATAAAATCTGGGGATAAAATCTGCACTTTGCTCCTATGAAGCCAACACAAGACTAAAAGGAATGGGTTTTCTTAACACAACAAGGAGAAGAAATCTCTTGGGGGCTGCTTTTTATTCTAGCTGGTGTATGAGGGACAAAACATCAAAACTTTGAGGGGAGAACCAGTTCAGAGCAACATCTGCTGCTTTGTTCTCTCGCCCAGGGATGCGCTTTGCTCTCTCCAAAGCTCCTGCTGCCAGCTCTGGACTCAGCTCCCAGGAGGTGCACTTCCCACAGGCCAATGGACCAGCTCATTAAAGTATGTACTTTAATTCTCAGCTTCTTGTTGCTTTGGGATTATAACTTCCCTCATTTGAAGGTAGAGCAGCATGCAAAAAATTCTGACCCAATTAATAAAGGAGAAGGAACTTCCCAGGGCACTGCAGTGGTGCAGTGTGAGCACTGAGCAAGGAACCTACCTGGGGGGGAAAACCTCAGAAAACCTCCCTGTGTAGAGAAACAGAGCACATTATACAGACAGCCCTGCTGCACAGTCTGGCTGGTCACCAGCATGGTGACTTTGAAGCTGCAGCAAGGTGGTGTTTTAATAATCTCTTCTCTAGTACAGCTACTGGGATGTGGCATGTGCTGATGAGAACAAGTTTTCTCTGCAACAGTACAGAAAAGGAAATAACTACCCTTCAAATTATGATATTTTCCTATAACATACTGTTCCAGTCTCTCAGTTCTCCCTTATCTACCAGAGGCTGGATATAGGAACCCAAACCATACAACAACTAACATTAATTTGTCAATGCAATGCCAGTTAATACAGCTCTGGTTTGATCTCTGTGTTACCACTGTGCACTCACAAAACACAAGTGAATAAACAGTGAGTATCTGCCTCAGAAAAAAGGTTCTTCCACAAGGATTTTCAGTGCCAATAGACAACTCAAACCACTTCCAATGCTGAAATACTACTTGCAGCCTACTGGCACACAAAAAGACATGAAATTCCTTCCCTCTTCAAAAGCATACACTGAACAAAAAATATCCTCACCAGACTGATACAATCTGATCTCTACTTCAAATGTCCCAGTGATCCATCTAAGCAGCAGGAAAATGATCCAGCTTTTCAAAAAACATTTAGGATGAAGAGGGTGAAATTATCCCTGCAAAAACAGTGCTCATGGAAACCACGATCCCCTGTGCCCAGGATCCCCTGTGCCCTTAGGCTGGTGTCAGCTCTGCGTGGGGCTGGTGCAGACAGCACAGGATTATCTGAGAGATGGTACTAATAACTACTCTAAACTGAGACTTCACAGATTTAAACTTCTAAGTTCTTCTCTGCTGTAGCCATTGCTAGCTCTCCATCTTACACAACTGAGGAATGTGCTCAGTAATGAAGGGGAAAAGGTTCTTGACAAAGCCTGCTGGCAGGTTTCTGGATGAGATGTGCCAGGTGTTAGTGCTGGAGGACCTGGCCCACAGCCCACAGTGCTGAGGAAATAACTCCCATCCTCACTCCCCTGCACGCTGCTGGGATTTGCTTCTAATACTGAGTGGTGCCCAGGCTGGGTTCCTGTGGGTAACCAGGCCACAACCTCGCCTTCTGCTCATCCCTACTGGCAGTATTTAAGTGAGCTTTGAAAGGGATATGCAATAGTAGCCCCACTTTTAGAACTTTTCTGGTTTCTCAGCCCAGCCAGCAAGCCCTGCTGACACCATGTCTCCCAAATCCTGAGGTAGGGAACTTCACAGCAGCTCCTGTGCTCCCTCCCTGCCCGCTGCATGCAGAGGGACCTTTCAAAGACCAAATCCATCTCCTGACACACACAGCGAGAAAGCTGCCGAGATCCCAAAGGAAGGGCAAGGTGGGAGCAGCCGATGGGAGGGGCGGCTCTCCTGTGGGTGTGTTCTGCTACCTTGCCCCTCAGCTGGTCGTTCTCCTCCTTGCAGGCTGAGAACTGCTTCTTCCAGTGCTCGATGCTGGCCGCTGACTCCTGCAGGGCTGTGGACAGGCGCGCGTTGCTCTCCCGCAGCGACTGCAGCTCCGTCTCCCACTTCTTCACGTTGGATGAGCTGAGGAAAACAGGACACCATGAGGTGGTTTCACCTTGTATTTATGCAAGTCGTTATTCTCTCTACCTGTCTGCAAGCTCCCCCACCGCGGTGTATTCACCATTAATTTGGTGCAATAAGACGAAGAGCACTCAGGTGTGTGTAATTGCCTTGAGCCATTACGTGCCTCTGGAGAACAGAAGCCTTAATTTGACTGTGTCTATCAAAACAAAGGGATCCACCAACCCCAGCAGCAGTGGCCTGTGTCTGGAACAAAAGCCCTGCCGGCTGTAGGGTCCAGCTGCCCATTTGCACACAGGGGTCTCACCCTGGCAGTGCACGGTCCCTGTCACCTCCTGAGCTGTGTGGCCGCAGCACCCGGGGCTGAGCACCTGGCAGCCCAGCATCACAGCCACTCTGCACATCTGCAGATGGCACAGAATGGAAGATTTCAGGGGGTTGACATGATCTATATTTGAATTTATTTTAATGCTGAGTCTTAACTATAAAAGTGTTACATAATGCTGCAGAATTAAACTACTCATTCCCCAAAGCTTCGAGCTGCGGCACAGAGCACAAGATTAGAGGGTGAAGGGGAGGAAGGCTTTGAAACTCCCTGTGTGCTACTTGCTGCCTGCCTGTGGAGGTGTCTTCAGCAAGAGGAATGAGCTAACATTACAGTTTGAAACAGGTTAAGCTATTCAAATGTCAATAAACAGAGAAGTTGTACTTCAAACATAATATATGCAACCTTGGAATTGCTCACTGGATAATGCTGCTTACAGTGATGCTTCATTTTTAAAATATCTTTTTAAGAGTAGCTTGATCCTTTTAGATTTTCTTTCCATTCACAGATACACATTCACATTCAAGAGGCAGACAGGGCAAGATCCCAATAGAGAATTATTCTATTTTAATGTTGTAACTTTGCATATTGCAACGCCTGTATTTTCACTACAGCTGCAAATTACTCTTCTCAGCATTTTCAAATTATTTATCAAAGCAAATAGCAAAAAATGTGATTTCAAGGGGCTCTGTCCACAATTTAGAAATATCCCCTAAGACCTCCAAGCATTCAGATGAAATTATACTTCTCACTTAAACTTTTTATGGTTGAGTTCATTCCCTTTCATAATTTTAAATATCCATATCTATTTTCATCCAAGTAAGTGTAGCAAACTCAAAGAGGAAGAAAGATTGGCTTCACATGTTATCAGCAGCAATTGCTCCCCTATGGCTTTAATGTTATTTCTGTACTTCTGAAACTTCATGAAAGAAGATGGTGATAATAGTTGGCATCAGCAGAATTAAAGAGAGCTGATTTCTTCACAAACTACATCAGGAATAAACAAAAAGGTAAATATCTCTCAACTGGATACCAGGAGGTCCTTGCTGAAATCCGCTCATTCATCCATTCTGCTGCACCATTTAAAATTAACTACAATCTGAACAATTTCTGTTGATATCATTATCCATTAGATAATTACAGCACACTTTTCCAATGCAATTCAGGTTCTACAGGAACTTCACCTTTGGGCTAGAGCAATTTTTAGTTTATCATTCTCAGATTTGAGATGTGCCTCAGCAGGGCCACCATGTGATGCCTTCTCGTCGTCTGTGCCATTCACACTTGAAGCTCGAGTGGAAGATGGTGTTTCACGTCCAGACTCCTGCAGCACAACACACAAACCAACACTGGGTGTCTCCTGCATCTCCTGCAAGACCACAACACCAATTTCTTTGTAATCTTGATCCCACACCACTTGGCTGAGACCTCGGCTCTCCTGGCAGAACAGTGGTAACACACACATACCCTTTTCATCTTGGCTGCAAAGCTGGTCTGTTTAAAAAGAATGAAAAAATTATAATGATACACAAATGGAAGTTTAAAGTGTTCAAAATTTTAAAAAGTTTTTTCCCCAATAAGGTTTGTGTTTTCTAAAAGTTGTTTGGTTTTTTAAAGATAATGAAACAATACAACACACAAAGCACAAACAAACAAACAAAAATAATACTGCTCCTCCAAAGAGATACTATTCACACATTGCTTGGTGCTGACCACCAAGAGAGAACAAACAAAGTGAACTACAAAGAAGACCACGACCAAATTCTTTACAAAATGAGTATCCAAAGTCAGCCATTCAGATCAATATTTGCGGGCCCCACAAACGGGGGAGGTTGCAAGACTGAAACCATTCAGCAGCCTTTTCTGATCATTCATCTGAATTCCTCTCTGATCAAAATCTGTCTAACTTTCCTCCCAGCATTAGCCCAGGAACACCTGCTGAGCAGGGTTCACTCTTACCCCAAGCAATGCGCAGGAAAATACAGCCAGCCATGCAGAGAGCCTGGGACAACCCTCAGCTTCCTCAGTTTGGGGGAAAGCCAGACCCCCCTGGACATGGAGGCACGGGCTGGTACAAGGGGGCTGCCCAGGAGAGTGCACTGGGCAGAGGCACAACACAGGCTTCTTCCAGCCCCCTAAAGCACTGCCCCTGCTCCCACAGCACAGCTGCCCACCAGCCACCCCTCAGCAAGGGAACACTGGACACAAAGTCAGGCTCTCCACTGGTAGACCAAATGCCCCAGAAGTGGGATGGACAGATGACAAAAAGAAGGATACTGATGAATGTCACTTACTCTCTGCTGAAGCACTACACTGACTTACTTCCCAGTGACTCAAACTATGTTTAACAGTGCAAATCAAAGGATTCATGGCTTTCCCTGTTATTAAAAAAGTTATAACAGCTCAAGGACTGCTGAAAAAAAATTAGATTTAAATGAAAGTAAAGGACATGAAGGGATGAAAAATACTCCTCTGACAATGCTAATGTCCAGCAGCTGACAATTACCTTCAGCAATCTCCATTTTATATACTTTAAGCTGGCTGCCAGAAGCTGGCACAGCCAATTTTAAAATTTAACTTTATATTATTTATCCTGTATGTGTACAGGTATTAAAGCTAAATTACAAACCTGTGAATGATTGCTTGAGGTCTCAATTTTCTCTTGAGATCTGTCTCTTGCAAGTTTGGCAGCTTCTTTTACTTCTTGGAACTTCTCCGCAAACTAGAAAAAGCATGAAAGATATTTATTAATATGATTTATCATCTATTAAACCATTAAGATTGCTATCATCATATGTTATAGATCTCCAAAAGTGAGCAACTAATTTTATTAATTTAAAATTTTTGACAAGAAAAAACATTTTAATTCTTTGGCAGGATGGTTCTTCCAAAAGAAACAGGGGTGTTTCTAAAAGAGGGACATCTCTATAACTCTGGCCAACCACAGTAAAAGCCCGTGGAGGAAAAGGAACTGTTGGTGTCTCCTGGTTTGATTTGGTTCTGTTTATTTCCTCCCCCTTCTCTGTTTCACTTGGTATTGACAGTGTATTAAAGACAAAGTATTAAAGACATATGTTTGGATAAAAATATTATCAATGTCTTCTATTCCTAGGAGCAAATAAATTCAATTAAAGAATGCAAATAAGTTCATCTGCAAGTGGTAAGCAAGGGATTATAAAGACATAGGAAAAAGGAGAAGTAGGTAGATCTCAATGTATGATGGAGTCATATGAAAACATAGCTTTTCTGGTCTAATTTTCTTATTATGTTCAAAATTAAACATAGAAGACTTCAGATAAAGGCTTGAATGCTTCCTGTAAGAGGGATATATCAAACTGGGGGAGGTGAGGGGAAGGAAGGATAAAGATGGAAGGTAACAATCCCAACCTCTACGAGTTGCAGTAGGACACCTGCTCCAAAGCCAGCCTGGCATTTTTGAAATACAAGTATTATCACAGACAGTCAGGGTTGCAGGACTTCAAACACTTTAAACTGTGTTTATAAGTTTAAAAGGAGGGTTACAAAGATGGAAAAAGGGATATAGTACATAATTTATTTTTAAAATTGAGATGTATCCACTATAACAATAAGTAACTTTATCTTTCAGCTAAAACTGCTTGGTCTTGCTTGCCTGTGTTTTGAGAAACTTGAAATGCTAGCAAGGCAAGACATTTTAAAAGTAAAAATATAAACAGATGTATTTATTGCACAGTTTGTGAGAAAAAGGATTGCCATTATACCCTTAGCTAATTCAGAACACTTATGAAAAACTGTAAATAAAAGCATGAAAAAACCCATCCAATTTTACAGTTGAAGAATAGAAAGGACCATTATTCACTCAGTAATCTTGCCTTCTAACTTTACACTTACAGCAAGTATTTAGCATGCTCTCTCAGTAAAATGCTGGGACTGTAGAGACTGATTAAACAAATCTCCATTTGGTCCAAAAGACATCTGGATTTACACGTGGAGGCACGAGTGTTTTGTGAAACACACACAAAAGGTAATTTCCAACAAACACACACATCATGGCCTAAATCCCAAGGAGGAGCCCATTCTAAAAGCTGAGTGACATTCTGGGTGCACCCTGGGACCCCTGGTGATGCTGGTGAATGAGGGTGGAGCTCTGTTCCCGGCTGTTCCCTTCAGCACAGCTGACACTGCACACACCAAGCCAGTGCCCTCGGATGGCAGCAGTTGCCATCTGATGGCATTGCAGTCACTACACGCACAAATGACTTCATTACCTCTCTAGCACTCCACAGATCGTTAAGAACAACCACATTACACTTGTGCCTCCAGTGATTTAACTCTAACTTTACGCAAAGCGTCTCTCCCGCTGTGACAGAGCAGCTATAACCAGCTGATTATTTCTAAAATATTATATCAATAGTAAGCTCTACATTTGTGTTTCTTGTGGATAGTATAAGGCTGTCTTGAGTCTGTCTTTTATAATAAATCTTTCTCTTTTACAATAAATCTCTTCATCTTACGTATGAAAAATTTATGAGGGTTCTTCATGGATGATACGAAATATGAACAGACAAAAAGAATTGGAAGTGATCTATCAAATTTTATTTTGCCGCTATCTTCGTAAAGCACACAGGAGACTGCTGTGAAAAATTATGTGAGCTGGGAAGAAAAGGACATTTTCCCACATTTCCATAATAAAAAAATTCCATATGATTGAGCAACGCTAATCTTCAATACTAACCCAGTAATGACCTCTTTGCATAACAGATTTCAGTCGTGTCTCTGGTTTCCCAACAGATGTATTAAAACACATTTGCATTTAGAAAGTGATTGCTGTTCTGAGAGGGGCAGTGCCAGCCCCAGTTCTGCAGCACTGCCACACCCATTGCACAGGAGCAGGGCAGGAGGTTCTGGAGCCACCCAGAGCCCGAGGCTGTCCGAGAGCCCGGCACAGCCGCGGGGACAAATCACTGGGAGAAATCAGAGCTGATTTCTCTCGAGAAACCCACTGCTTCTACCCCAAACACAAACAAGTGACAAATAATTGGTACCACAAAATCATGCCCCACCTCCAAGGTCTAAGTTGACTTTGAGCCATCAAACCATTACAACAAATGGAATGCATTCTGAATGTCAAATTCCTAACGAAAAAGTGAAATAATCTTCTGTCCAGTACATGAAAATTTGGTAAGTGTGGTCTCAAGGGGCAATGAAAATATAAATACCCAAAACCAACTAAAAAAATTCACAATGTTTCTTCTCCTTATCTCCATGCTTGCCCTCTGGCAAACACCCCAAAATCAGAAAAAAAAAAAAAAAAGATTGGAGTAGGAGAGATGCCAACTGAATACCACCCCAATAGTCCATCATGGATTATAGGACCTGTCTTCCCACGCCCCAGGAAGCTGTGTGACTAAGCTGCAATATGGAGAAGATTTGCTGCTACCAACACTTGTGAAGCCATTTGGTCAGGCAGCTGCAGCCCATGAGCACTGCTTGATTAGGAGTCTTGGCCAGTGAAATTTAATGGGGACTCGAGGAGGTTACTGTGCATTGCACAAATTATTTAAAGGCTGTTCAAATCCGCAGTCGGTTTGTCACCAGGAGAAATATATATATATTCAAATAGACCTCCTTAGCATTTTATACATTAAAAAGCACGATTTTGGACGCATAAATTTTAAGCTCCTGGTCTGGCATTATATTTTATGTCTCCTACTGACAAATCGTGCCAGTATCGGATGAAACAGCTGCTCCCACCCAAAGCAGGCTCATAAATATTTCATCTCCGTCTCGGTTTGCAGAAGGCGGGGTGATGTGACAGCCCCGGGGGAGCACTGCTGTGCCCTGACCCACAGCACACACCCGCTTCTCCCGTGCTTCTCCCGGGATGAGCCCTCAGCACGGGGCAGACGGGGGCCCAACAAGGCTATTTAGCCCAGAAAGCGCCCGGTAGTTTTTGCTCTATCCCAGCCAGGCGTGCCCAGCTCTGCTGCCCGCTGGGCCAGGGGCTGTGCTGTGTGCTGGGGCAGGGGCAGCTCTGCCCCCAGCTTGCTGCCCTGCAATGCAGTGACTGCCACACACGGCACACTTCCTCTGCAAGAGTGCAGAGAAATAAAGTCCAGGGCTTCCCAGGGGCCAGAGGCAGCTGCTTTATGATGTGCAAAGTCTGGCTTTACTGGGTTTCTCGCCCGTATAAATCTTTGTCCCTGCGCCCTTGACTACCTGCAGCTCCTCAGATAGCACGGCTGCCTCAAAGCACCCTGAAGGAGAGCAGAAATCTTCCTTAAGCGCTTCGTGTGCAAAACACAGCACGGCCTGTGCAGCACCAGCGCTGCCCCTTCTCCCCCCACAGGCGGGCAGTTCCTCCTGAGTCCCGTCTCAGTCTGGCTGCGGCGATGTTCGAACAATGCCTTGAGACCCTTCTGAGACACACGGTAGGAAGGGGGGAAAGGAGGGGCCAGGGAGTCCTGCGAAAGGGAAAAGGACCCTGAGTAGAACATCAGCTTCAAGCCCTGGGATTCTCCCAATCAATGGGAATGGTAATTAGGTTACTGGGTCACGGAACGCAGTTTTCATTAATGGCTCATGTTTAATTTGAATTGCTTTTCCCTATAGGTATGGATTAATGCTTTAAGTATCTCAAGAGAAGCAAGCCATTAGAATGAGGCAATATCTTTTATTAGGCCAAGCAATATACTTTAAAATGCAGGCATTTTTAGGCATGCTAACCTCTTCTCCTGCCTCATTATTTTCCGTTGCTTTCAACAGACATTTTTCAGCTTTATTTATTTATATTTATTTTAAGCCAGGGCTATTGATCTCTGGTTTAGGGGAGTTTTAGTATGCCCTTCCAATTCCTGACTAAGCACTTCAATTATTTCCCGTAAAACAGGCAAGCTTTAATTTATATCTTTTATAAGAGTATAATGATATTAATATAAAATGAAACTTGATTTTACTATTCCCAATACACTTATATAGCTGTAATCTCACTCTCAACTCTGATCTCTCTTACTAATGGCTCAGTAATTAAACTGCGAAGCACAGACAATAAAGGAGTATCTTTGTCCCATTGCTTTGCATGGTGGAAATAAACAGGGTTTTCTTATATTTTTTAGCTAGGTAACTGTCAGAGTTTTGGTTTTGTTTATTTTTTAAAAGATCATCTCAAGCTATTCTCAGAAGTGCTCCCCTTAAGCTCCCTCTCAATATTCTGACCAGAAAAAGCCTCTCTGCTGATTTGGAAAACCTTTCATGCAAGTAGAAGGTTGTATTTTGAGCAGTGGGCTCTTCAGCAGATCATGCAGCACAAACAAATGTGTAAAATGACCTGGAAAGAAACACAGCTGGTGCTGGTGCCCCTGTGCCCACACAACACATTATTCAGATTGGCTCTAGCCTGGCCACGTGAAGACTGACGAGCTGATACCAGCAATTCATTTCTTCTGAGTATGTTTTTGAAGAGGTCTGCAGAACACAGTAAAATGTCTCTGATTAGGTGCAAAGTCCTCCAAATGTACCTCCTGTCTTACTATAGTGAACCCAGTGCCTTATTATATTATTTACCTCATGTGGCACATTGTGCAAGGTTAGCCCCAGCCTGCACTGCATCTCGTGTCTTGTTGGCAGAGATGTAACTTCAGTAATCCAGGATTAAAAATTACTATCCAGTGCTAATTCTCTCATTCAATGTCCAAAGGTTGCATAGTATCATGTTTATCTGTTACTTGAAACAAATTATTCCCCTAGGTACACTTTAATCCTCCCCTATTCCCACACAATTTATTAGCTACTGTGAACACCTCTTTGTCCCAGGAGTGAAGAATATGCATAGGTGAAATGAGCAGTCCTGTACACCTGAGCAAGCATCATAAAACACACCCATCTCCAGCAACTCATTTTAAAACTAACTGTGCACATCATGCCTTTATCATCCCTGAAGAACAGATTAATGCCATGGCACTTTAAGGGGCACACCAAGTCCAAAAATAATTCAACACATGGAAAGTAAAATAACTTTTGCCTTTACAAAACACTTGCAAAAATGCAATTCTTTAGAAATTGCAAAAACTTATTAAGATGGACTTCATAAAATAAATTCCTATAACAATTTGCTTGGTAGGGAAGCCCTTCCAGTGCAGTGCTGTGCCTTTGCTGCTTTAGACACCACAAGAGACACCTTGTTCTCCTGATCCTTTTCTTATTAAAGCACAGGAGAGGGCAGCAACATGAGAGGCTGTGCCATGCCCAAGGACACTGTGCTGAGGTCACTTATGAAGCCCAGTGCCAAGCAGCCAATGCTTCAGGAGTCAAGTATGTGTGAGGGTAAAGTAGGGCTTTCTGCTACATGAACAAACTATCATCTCAGCTGCTTGATAAGCACTTGTCAAGACCACTACTCCAATGACAGAGGAGTATTTTCAGGTGCTGGTTATTGAGAATAAGAGGCTGCTCTAGACTTTACAAGCCTGCTAATGTACCCAGTCCCTGGTCCAGGGAAGCGTTTCATTAATACCAAACTCAGGATGAGGGGTTTGGTGCTCATGCAGAGGCAGTTGTGCCAGCAAGCCTGACATCAGCCCTCCCTGGCTGCTCATCCTGGGCCAGCAGCAGCACTGACTGCCACCCACAGCCAGTGGGCAACTCCAGAGATGAGAGACTGACACTGCTGAACAGGACCTGCAGAAACAGCCAGCGTGGGGATGTGCTGCCCTGCATTAAACAGGCCTTGCAGAGATGCAGTGAGCCCTGTTACCTTTGTCAGCTGCTGCTCGGAGGGGAAGCCCAGCCCAAACACAGTGTTGGCTCTGCTGTCTGCCCACTGCCCGAACTTCTGCGACGTTTTAGTGAAGGTCATGTTGGGGGTGATGGTGCTGTTTATGATCACCTGGTCACAGACAGAGAAAAAAAAAAAGAATTAAAATGTACAAGTCACATCGGAAATGCATATCCTAGCAACGGTATCATCCAAAGCAATTAGCAGTCTAAATTGGGAAATTGCTGTCTTCAGAAGATTTTTTTTTTTTCCAAAACAAAACAGTTTTTTTCTTGTGTTAGTTCTTGCAGGAGTTCTGATGCTTTGTCTTGTTTTTGAAAGTACCATCACAGTCTTGCAGTTAAACGTGGCTACAGGAACGTCACTGAACTCAAAGCAGGGTCAGGAGCCACAAAACTACCCCGGCAGAAATGCAGATGCAAAATCCTCTTTTCTTGCATTAGGAAGCCATACAGCCACTGCCCCAAGAGGCACCTGCCTGAGGCCTCCGAGCAGGGCATCTACCAGTAACACCTGAACTCAGACCTGAAGGGCAGAGAGATATTTCTGCATTTTTCCATTTGTCCCCAGGCCTCCACAAGTAGGATGCCAGAGACATATCAGAAGTAAAAAACAAATCCAGACAATAAAAAACAAGACAAGGAGAAGTTGATAGCTTAATAGTGGGTTTAACTTGGGAGGGTGGTGAAGAGCATCACGAGCAATGGACACGCAGTATTGAATTTGGGCCTCAGAACAAGTATTTTGCCTCTTTATTATGTTAACTCATATCTACTTCATCACCAGCAACCCTGAAAGCAACAGTGGTTCTTGTAACTAAAGAAATAGCCAACAAGAGGAAAGCTGGTGGATGAAGTCTTTGAGGAACTTCGTGGATCAGATATAAAATGTAATCTTGCTAAAAGGAATGAGATATATGTCAGTTCATTATCAAAAATCTTCACTTTATTTTCAAGATACATCATTATATGAGTCTAGCCACTTCTTCCCCTGGAAATTAATTCATGTACAATGTTCTTTCTGCTAGCAGAATAAGAGCTTTCTTTAGTAATGCGTACCATCATTTCCAAAATGCAAATTATGCAGTAATTAAGCCCAATCTGTGGGACAGTTTAATTAACATGATCAGGAAGTATCCTGGCAACATCATTTACTATGTATTCCAAGAAGTTTTTTCCTAAGCTATCATTTACGTTTAGCAAAAAGTGTGAATTAAATTTTCCAGAGGAAGCTCCTTACTTGCTTCCATCCCCTCCCTGATTTTGGACTTCTGTGCTGACACTTCCATTTGCTTTCTCAAAAATTACTCAACTTATTTCCCCCTTTTTGCATCATCACTTTCAAATAAACCTATGATTTTCTGTCATTCTGCACCACAGGAAGTTTCACCAGAGGGATCAAGACAGAGGAGAGCCAGGTGAGTGGTGCCCCTGAAACTGCCCTTTGCATGGGAAAAACAGGGCAAGAAAGGGGGACAGGTGAGCCTGCAAGCAGCACAGGCCAACAGAGAAGCTGTGGCTGCTCCATCCCTGGGGTGTTCAAGGCCAGGGTGGATGGCTGTAATATAACCTGGTCTCGTGGAAGGTGTCCCTGCCCATGGCAGGGGACTTGGAACTGGGTGATCTTTGAGGTGCCCTCCAACCCAAACCACTCTGTGATTCTGTGATCAGTTTTCAGGGTCAACACAACTTCTTGAGTGGCTGATGCACAGGCAGAAGGATGAGCAAAGCTGCCCAGGTGTGCTCTCCTCCAGCTAAAGTCACGCCATAAAAACAGCCAACCTAAGATCTCAGTGTCATTTCAGTAACAAATTAAAAGAAAATCAGAGATTTTATGTAGGGGTTTGACAGTGCAAAAGGGACTATGATAATACAAGGATTGCATGGTACAGAGAGCCAAAAGAACAGGAGCAAAAGCTACCACCAACCCCAAAAATCAGGGTGCTTTCCAGAAACCTTAGAGAAAGTGCTGTATGTATATTTCTGTTTAAAAAAATCTTACATCAGACAGATGAACCACTTACAAATGTCCAGCTTCTCAAGTTATAGAATTTGTTTAAAAAACTATAAAATTCCCAGAAATTTCAAGTCACAGGAAGTATTATTTCAGTCCTGCTGTGCCTATCAAACTAGACATCTGGGGGAAAAAAATAATAAAATTACCAATTTGATTGAAAGGCGAAAGTTTCACTCATTGATGGCTAAGCCTGAGAAGAGAAAAATTCCTCCATACATCCTACAATAATAATTGAGAAAATACAAACGTATAAAAAACCCACACTAAAGTTATCTTTTACAACACAGTTCAGTCTTAACAGACCTGATAAGAGGAATAATGAAGGCTGCAAACTGCAAAGCAAGGAACAATGAAATACACTACATTAGCTGAGCACCTTAGAAGTTAATTTTTTCTATGGCCAGTGGAGAATCCAAGGAAAGGTTGTGGTGAGCACACACCTCCCAGAAACTGACAGTTCATCTGTTAAATTTATAATAAGCTGCTATTAGTGAAACTGTCTGGAAGCTGTCTCTACCTTTCTTTCCCCTTAAGTCCTCCTCTGTCAGTCAGGCACTTCAGAAATGCTGCATTCCTATAGAGAAGTGAAAACTTAAGTAGCAGCTTAGGAGACTAAATCAGAGCTCGTGTTTCTGTGAGTTCAGAGGAGATGGATGCTGTGGGTACATCACTTATTCACCTGCTCTTCCTGCCCATCCTCACCCCATCTGCCTGTACATTCCCACAGATCTGGCCATCATTTCAGAGCAGTGACACTGCACTGGCATGGGAACAGTCAGGTTGGTTGTGTTTAGGAGAAAGAAAGCGTGCTATGATTTCAAAGAACAATGAAAACTGAGGCTTGCAGGTATTCCTGCCTGCCAGGTAACCCAGCTTATCACCACTCCTGAGGCTGGCTCACCCTCAGCTATGTGAGACCAGAAGGAGAGAGCTCCCCACCACTCCTCCATCCTCTGGGCAGATGGTCTCAGCTGGGGCAGGAGGCAGGGGGAAGCATTTGTGACCACCACAATGGGAAAGGTCAAATAAACTGGGAAATTGTTCTCTGTCTCTCTCTCTCTTTTTTTTTTTTTTTTGGTGCAAGTATGAGCCAGAATTTTCGACTTTCAAAAGAAGGAGAAAAGGGCACTATTTTGCTGCAGGCAGGATGAGCCCCCAGGCTCTATTTCATCCCTACCTACAATCCAGCATAATTCTATACGAAAAGGCCACCCATCAATTCAAATGAGCCCTTATGAAATACTTTGCATTTGGTCCTCATTTGTATAATAAACACACAGTGCAATTCCAGCTGCATCACAAAATGGAATAAACTTGTGGACTTTCATCCAGGATAATGGATTCAGAAGACAAACTACTCTCTAATCAAATGCAATCAATCCCTGAAGTGGTTAAAGAGTTCTCCCTAAAGACAAAGGCAAAGAGAAGCATAATATAATAAGCACCTTACAGAATAATAAACCCATTCATCATACTCAGTTGTCTACATGTGGTTAAAAAAAAAATCTGCCTTTGTGCTCACCTACATGCAAATGTATCAGATGGCAAACATTCCTGATACACCTGCATGAGCCAAGCAAAATCTCACACTAATTTCACTTCCTTTGGGAGGAAATCAAACCTGAAGAGACCTAAATTTTTATCTGAAGATGACACAGAAGAATGTTCACAGCACAAGGCAGCGCTACCTCACCCAAAAATGACTCCAGACATTTAGGAATGCACCGGGTAGGTTCATCAGATAAAAGTGAATGCAAATAAGCTGGTGTAGAGCACAACATTCATCGGCTGAAATACACCCATCCTGCTGCCTTCCCACGGAGGGAAACTGCCAAATAAATCAAGAAGGAAGAGGTCACAAGACGACCTGAGTGTGTAGAAGGAGAAAAACCTATTGGCCGCTCATGATGCATGAGCAGAGCCCACAAAGGCGGCTGCTGCTGCTGCTTTTAGGGGGACACTTCCAGGATTTAAAGGGCTGCACTCCTGCACACCCCGCACCCCAGCAGTGCACTGAAGGGGAAAAGCCGATGTGGAGCCTGGAAATACACTTGGAAAATCCGCTTTGCCAAGCTGCTGCCCCGTTAACTCACAAGGTGAGCGGGCGCAGCGGCCGCAGGAGCGGGGCTGGGGCAGCACACGGGGCTCGGCTCCCAGGGCACGCCCCGAGCTGTGAGCCCCGGCTGGCCGGGAACAGCAGGGAAAGGCAGAGACAGGAGAGCAGCCACTGGCACAGCCCCGAGCAGGAGGAGGGGGAGGAGGAGGAGGATGAACACACCGGCAGGAATCTGGCAGGAAAATCACCAAGGGGTGATGAGCCAGGTCAGCCAGCCCTGCCCCCACCTTCTCTACCTAGGAAAAGGCTGAAATAACAGCTATGAAATAGCTAATAAATGTGTTGGCCAATGTATTTTGGAACTGTGTTAAATTAAATCAGAAAAGGGCACCTTATTAGGGACAAGAGTGCCAGATTAGGAATTATTCTGGAATTTCCCCTTTAAATTCCTATCACCTGTTACTCTTAAACAACCACACCTCCAGAAAAGCCCCAAGGCTCCAAGCCATAGGATCTACTCCTTAAGACTATATCAAAATCTCCCCATTTCATTTTCACACCTCTGAAGATGTGCTTCCAGTTTGCAGCCCTTGTGAAATTTAATTTCCTCAGCCCACCAGGCTGCTAATCTTCAGTAAAGATGTATCCCAGTCTAAAAACAGAATTGCAGAAGGAAAGAAGCTGCTAATCCTCTGGCCATAGCTATCACAGGCTCAGCAGGTTCTTCCAGCTCATCAAGTCGACATGAATCAGAAGGGCTTGTGACACAGGATGTGAAGATGAGGAGTCAGAGGTGGATTTACAGAGAAATTCTTCCTTTATCCCAAATATTCAACAACACTTTTGTGGAATTAGCCCACCTACATTTCCATAATCTGTATTATCCTTAGCACTGTCTACCATCCTTCCTACCTCTGCTTCTAGATAGGATGTAACATCTTTTCACCAGTGTGTCACTGGTGATAAACTGCTCATCTCATCTCCAGTCCTGGAAAGCCAGCATACACACACACACACAGAGTTAATCAAGACAGTGGTAATAAAGGGAAAAAAGAGTCCCCTGCTGAGGCCACCAAGCTGAGTAAAGCTGGGGAAGCACAGAGACACACAAAATTGAAAATGGCAATGGCATTTGTTCTAGCTTTGCTCTATCTGCTGCACCTGACTCCTACATGGCACTTCTGGGACAGGCTGAGGGTATGGAATAACTAGACTGGGAGCCCTGGAGGTGTACTTTAGGAAGAACACTGAGTTTCTCCACTTTGCTCTTCCTCCTGCTCCACTGCCCCACTGGTGATGAGGGGGGAATGGAGCACAGGGTAGGCACAGCTGGCAGGAGCCACTACCAGGCTGGTGCTCTGGTTACCCTTCAGTTATCCTTACAGTGCTTCTCAGGAATTTCTGTTCTACACAGCTCACCAGGACAGCAGCTATTTCACCCATCACTGAACTCCAAAATCTCCCACAGCTACACCAGGTGTCCCTGCAGGAGGTGGGAGCTCCTGCAATGAGGGAGACACCAGGACATCTTGCAACACACACAGGACTTGCTGCAAGCCTTGGCATTCACCTCCCATCCTGAGCTCCCTCTGTAGAAAGGAGACTCTCCTTGTACATGTAAAGCCTCTCGTGTGCTGCTTATTTTATGGGGAAAAGGGCCATTTCCACAGTTGCACATAGTGCTTTTTTTCTCTTAAATTGCCTTACATCCCCGGGATAATCCCATGAATGATGAAGTTCATTTTAAACCCCAAAAGCCAACACATTAAAAAAAAAATCCCATACAATTCTTGTCCTCCTTCATAAAAAGAGATGTAAAAATAGCCCCCCCAATAAAAAGACTAATAACTGTTTTTCCTCTGATAAAATACCTCTGTTGTAAAGCCCTAGCTGAGAACCTGTCTAAATGCAACAAAAGTGGGTTCATGATTGTGTGAATTCTATTAAGTAAATCTCCTGCTACACCTACTCCATTGCTCTCTTTTTCTTCCCAAGGTAATTAACATCACTGCAGAGTTGGCTTCCCACCTCCTCCACCCAGTCTAAATCTCAAAAATCTCCTATTTTTGCTTTGACATCTGACTAGAATTTTTTTCCTTTTAGGCACAGCACACACATCCACCCACCCACACGATTCAAAGCACCAGCAGCTGTTTCATGAAGAAAATCTATAGCAAGGGTTTCCAAACCCTCTGGAACAAATTGTTACCCAGGAATTTCATGCAACAATTTACAAAATATATAAAGCAAGATGCTTGTGTAATATTTTCATATGAGAAATAAGATTTCTAACTTATCACAGAAAGGGAGAAGGATACAGTGGAGACTCTGGTTTTTTTTTTTTTTCCTAGTGACTAATATTGGGGTGAGGGAGAAGGCTGCTTTGAATAGAATTAGAAAAAATGTAAAAACTTCCCATAGATATATCACAGTTACACTTTGGGACACTTAATAAAAGCATATATCTTTGTGTGCAGCATAACCACATCCCTAGGTTAATTATTTAAGCAGTGATGATTTTCTGCATTCTTCAAGCTTATGACAACAGTCTCACTGAAGCCTGAAGGTCCCTTTTGAAAGACAGGAATGGCACAACCACGTGGCATCATTGAAAACTCCTCTAATCTTTAACAACCGACACACCCTGGGAGTGGTCAGCAATAGGATAGCTTAGATCCTCTCCAAAATCTGGGAAAACTGTCTCTTGGCATCAGCAATGGCCATGAAGGACAGGTACATTATTTTTAGGAAGTAAAAGGATGTCCAGGTCTCTTTACAATGAAGTCAGATGGTTTCATTAACCTCTCTGGTACATCCAGGTGCTCCACATCACACCCAAGTCTGGTGATCAGAAACCACTCTGTGTGAGGCAGTAACTGGAAACCTTATTTTGGCAGAGCTTTTCTGAGTAATTTTACAGAGGGGTTTTTAAAAGGAAAAATCTACCCAGACCGAAGTTTCCCTACTTGCTGTAAGTGGTGCAGAAAGAAATCCTTAGCATGGATTTGTATCTTTTCTTTTCCGTGAGTAACAAATTTCATTTCTGGAAGGGTTTTTGCAATCTCCTGGATTCAGCTGTGTGTGGTCTTTCCAGAGCCAGTGACACACACACACAACACACGTACAAGCAGGAAAATGAGCCAGATAGGAACAAACAGTGGCAGATGTGCTTCTGCTCCTCTGTCAAGGATACAGCTGTTGACAGCCCTCTGGTATGTTTTCTCCTAAGCTTACTAACCAACTTCTGAAGGATTTACTTCCAGAAATAACCCAGGAAATGAACAGAGGATTTTTCACATTTCAAAGTTAATAACTTGGAAAGAGATTAATATAGAAACATTTAAGTGGTATGAGTTCTACAGCTCTAGACCTTATATTTTTTCTAAACCAGAACACAACCTCAGGAGATGATCATGATTTCTGGTTGATTCAATCTCAAGTGACCCACCAAATTTCCTGGCATTTACTTTGCTCCCTTTCTCAGCTTTTGACAAGCTCTCTTTTTCACCTGAAGTTCTAGGTCTTTTTTAGTGCAAACATTTTTAACTCTTCCTTCTATTCTTGGCACATCTCCACCAGTATTACTAGTTCTGAGATTCCTATTGCAGCTAAGCCCTAACCATTTTTTCTCATTCTCTGAATAGTCAAAGACCTGTTCACACAAGTGCACCCAATGTAACCAGCTCTACCCATCTAAACCTGTCTTAGCAACTGTTGACAATTCTCCTGCAGACACAACTCCAAACAATGTACTATTCTTCCAGTTGTTAAATCCTGCACCTCCCCTCAGCCTGAATTTTTGAATAACTGATATCACCTTAAGCAAATAAAGGATGATGCAAGTGAGTAGTCTCATCCTTGGCTGACAGCTCTGCTTCTCCTTTCTCCTGTATTTCTCCCTCACCAAATTCCAAAGAAAATGTTCTCAAGTTATTTGAATGTTTAGAGAGAAACCAAAACTAAAGCAACTTTAATTAAGCCAAGTACACCCCTAGCACAGACACCACAAACATTTTAAGATCATCAGGGACTGTTGTTTTCCTTAATCTAATTCACTTCACTTTTACTCCAAAGATGTCTTTGAGAGGAATATGAAGTCCTGATCTATGGAGCAGAGCACACACCTCAGTGTGCTCACCCCAGATACTGATCCTCATGTTAAAATGTCCATTTCCTTTCCTGTGTGAGTCTGTCCTCCTCCAACTTCCCCATACCCCTACATTCCCATTTCCCTTGGATACTCCACAGGAGCCCTTTGGAGCCTTACAGCTGGGGCTCACACCACTCCTGAGGTAGCTGACCCAGCACCCCATGCAGACCCTCCTGCCTTGCACCCTGGCTGCAGGGTTGCTGCTGCCCCAGCCTGTCCCCCAGAAGCAGCCCCTGCCTGGGAGGCACCAGCATCACCCTCTGATGGCAATTCCTCCTTAAACTGAGAGCTCTCCCTCCATCATTCCAACTGATGCTAAAAAATCTGGAAGCTGCGCCACCACAACTCTAACACCGTTAAATGAAATCAGAAAACAGCTATTAAAAATATTAATTATTTACTGTAAGTTGTTTCACTGTCTGAGTGAAAGACAGGATCCAGCTTAGGTTAGGCTGGTGGGCTTTGTCTCAGGCCAGGACAGATGTTCTGCTCTCCATCTGATCATTGTACAAAATGAAGAAGAACTTCCCTACAAAAGGAGCAGCTGCATCTCAGAGAGCAGTTCAATCCAGCTTCATTAGTTACAGCAGTAACAAGACCAAAAGGCACCACAAAAAGCAGCTTGAGACTCCTCAGGAATCTTTTACGAAGTCTTTTGTTTAGCATTACTGGTATTAAAACATGTGTCCAGCAGATGAGCATCATTCTCCAGCTGGGAGATCTGAACCAGGAAAAGTACAAAACACACCTGATGAGACTGATGAAATTACACCAAATTATTTCAGAGGCTTTAGTATGGATTAACAGTGTATACACACTGATACAATTTTAGTTGTTCTGTCCCAATAGTATTCATCTATCCTATTCTTATATATTCTAATATCTATTTGGGGTGGTCCTGTGCAGAGCCAAGAGATGAAATCAATGAGCCTTGTGGGTCCTTTCTAACACAGGTTATTTTACAGTTCTGTAATTACATAATATATATAGGAAATTATAAACCCACAACTAATATTTTTACTGCATGGTCATCTCAGTAGCATAAAAGCAATGAGATGTTTATTGTAATATGCACATAAACTATGCAGGCTGGAAGACAGGACTATGCATTAAAATTATATTTTATACCATATTTTGTGTTCCAAAAGATACAGTATAATTTTTATGTGGGGCATTAATTAGTTCCATCTGTTGACTCTGATGTCATCTACAGTGCTAACAGTCATGCTGAAATTAGCCCCAATTGTTCATTAAATAGTTAACATACTATGATAAAGAGGGGATGAAGGCCATCAAATATGCTTAAATTTCTGTATTGCAGTAGTCAGTGAGACCAGTAGGCACAAATCCTGGACCAGTGAAATCAGACCTTCAGAGGTCAAAACCTGCACTCCTTTGCACTGGTTTGCCCTAATGCAGTGTCACCCTTAAGCTGGATGTGTCTTCTGGGCACGGTGTCACAGGCTGCCTTTTGAGGAAAGGTCATCAGAGTGTCACATGCTGCCTTTAGATGAAAGGTCCTTTCCATGTTGGTTCTCAGTGTCAGACATTGAAGTAATACTGAGCTCATACTCCCCTCTATCCATGTTTTATGGCTGGCACACTTTCTGGGACCACCAGAAAAGATTTCTCACCCAGCCTGGAAGAAACTGCATGGCAGAAGAAGTTTTAGAAAAGAAAGATATACCCATTTCAGTTACCCCTTGGTGAAAAAAAGATGGAATAAAAAAGATTTTCTTTTATTTTAATCAGATTTTTACTAGCAGGGACTCTCTGGAAATCACAGTCCTGCCAGTGCTGCAGTCAGCAAAATAATCTTGAGGGTGAGGAGTGGGGCCTCTTGGCATTTGAGCAGGCAAAGGGCAGCTGGCTGGGACCCCAGCAGCTCCTCTGGGGTACAGCACACAGCCCTCCTGACCAGCAAGGGCCATAAATAAAACTAGGGCAGGCAAAACTAGAATTCAAAGAATCTCCCTCCCTTTGAAAAAAACACACAAATACCCTCACCCACATCTTTCAAAATCATAGCATTTCAGGATTTATCTATAGACATTAAAAGAAAAGCCAACACACCACTTTGTAAGGTCACTTTTCATTTACTTTTACACCCTTTTATCTTTGGCTACCCAAGGCTGTAAAACATCCTCTGTAATTCCACTACAGAACGATTAAACCTGAAAAATTAGGTAGTTAAAAAACTCAGGTATTTAAGAAAAGGTAGGCATTTAAAAAATAAAACACCCTACATCACTGCACCTAATTCATGGGGTGTGGGGTCTGCTGAACACACACTGACACTCCGAATGCCAAGTGAGAAGCCAATATTTTGATTGTTGCTGCCACACATTATCACAAATCATACCCATGAGGTCCTAGAGGCAGAGTTAAATGCTGCCACACCAACGCAGACCCCTGGTGAGGTACACGCTGCCAGAAGCCTTTTATAATTCAGTGCCAAAAAAAATTGTAATATACAAATTACTCGGTAGGTTCTTTCCTGAGAAAGAGTTGCTGTTGGTTTAGTGGCTGAATTTACGTCAATGGAAGAAAAAAAAAAAAGAATGAAAATATCTAGCCAGATAAAGGAATTTCATCTGTGCTACCATACCCTGCAATTGTTTTCCTTTGAAAGAAAAGATTCTCAAATCTAAGAGTCACCTTTTGGCAAAATACTCGAGGATATTTTTAACAACTATGCCTTAAAATAATTCCTTTTCCATGGGCAAAGAAAAAGATCCGTTTTGAGGCTCTCAACACATCAGTGGAAGAACTCAATTTCCTATTTGTGTGCTGAGGGCACCTGCCTCCAGTCGTGACAACGAGAAAAGCGTGGTCATAAAGAGGTGGGCAGCTATTACATTAGGTAGCAATTAGGATTGGTACAGGAACTGAGAAAGCCAGGAATACATCAGCTATTAGCAGACTTGCATATCAGCCCTTCTTACCTCCCTAAATATCTGCTGCCACAGGCTGCTGAGGCTCTGTCCCTGCCAGCTTCATTGTCCTCTCGAAATCACCCTGTCCCCTGCATAGATGCCACTTGATCAAACAGCTTCATCACACCATATAATGTACTGTATTCACTTTGGGGAACGCTGTGTGAATACTGATTGGCAAAATTTGGCCCATATTCTTATTCTTACTAATTGCAACTTGCTTCAGAAACAGACCCACTGATTTTGCTTTCCCAGCACAGCAGTTTTTCTGGTTCTCTCTTCAATACTTTCACACACTTATGCCCAACTTAGCCGCTGATCTCCAATATTTGAGGTAATTATCAGGTAATAAACTTTTAAATGAGCTAGTAACTGGGAATGAGTGTCAGCTGACTGGTTTTTTCCTCTGAAACATGGTCTTTATTTCTGTATCATGTATTTTCCACAATTACTCTTGCAATGTAGTAATCTTTTAAAACCTGATTTTAATTTTTTTCTAGTCATCTGTTTAAGCACCTCTCAGAGACAACTGGGGACTGGCATCTGCAATGGCTCTTGCTGTGTCACTTTTCTTTGCTGCTGCCAGCTCACTATGTCTCACTAAGAACTTTATTGCTGGCTATTAATTTTTAAGCTAGCTTTATGTTCCTTATTAACAGCTCATTTCTCAAAAGAGAAAAACAACGTTGTTGAGGTCACAAGTTTTGTAGAAGTACAACCTAAACATCTGAAAAAAGGGCAGAGGCTTGTTTCTGAGGGATTATGTTTCCATCTCAAATTCCTTCCCCTCTTCTCTATACTGTTCAGATAACACGTATTTTCAGTTTATAAAAAATAAATAAACCCACCAAGCAGGGTACTACCATGCATTATTCCTGAGGATGACAGAGGCTATTGGTCTGCATAACCTCCATATTGTTAAACTTCCTTTCTGGCTCCAAAAGGCAGCCCAATGTAGGTCACTTTTAATGAGGAGGCCTGTGTGTGGCTTTCCCCACACACTGCACAGCCATTGGACACTTACAAATTCACGTTCTCCCTGCATCATCACCCTATTTTGTCTTTTTTTAACAGGGTTGACTTTTATTCACAACATTGGGCACTTTCACACGGTGAAGTCTCTTGGCTGCCTCATTAACTCTGAATCAGTGTGTGCCCTTGCATTTTACTGTATCATTTCCTCCAGCATTCATTATGCTGCAGTTGGCCTCTGGCTAGAAACTTCTTAAAACATGATGAAATTACTTGCTCGACAACATACAAGTCAATTATAATGTAATTAAAAGATATACTAATCTATTCCCTTGTTTGGCCACGGTATCTTGGTTAAGATCATCCAGGGCATTCTCATATGGTATCTGTGAAATCTTTTGCTATAAATTGTAAGCTCCTGTCCACAGCACCTGTTTTTCTGTGAAAAACGCAGGAATTAGAAGAGCTGTTGTCTCTATCTTTGCAAACACGAGGAATTAAAGTGGTACAAGCTGTTTTGAATCTAGGGCCTCCTCTCTGCAGTGCTTCATTCCCCAGGTATTTTAATGGGTTTGTTTGTCATTGGGATGGGAGAATTTGAAAGAAACCTGGTACCTGTAGGCATATACTTGCTCCTGGCTGGCCTGCATATTGGACTCCTAGTTTTCAGCATAAGACTGTCCCAAACCAGGACAAACTCCTGAATACTCCTCTGAAAGGGAAGAGTTAAGCTCCTTAGGCTTCACTTTGCTTCCTGTCTTTACCCTACTTTTTTTCTATTCCATTTTTCTCACCACCTTCATGTGCAGCATCCAGACCCTCCTATCCTTCCCCAAGGGGTAAGGCAAAGGTGGGGTTGAGTTACCAATATCTACACCTTTAAACACATGGGCTCAGCAGTTCTTTTAATCCCCACCTTAAGCCCATTGCTAAATCCTTCTGCTCCCCTCTGCCCTGCACCAGGGTGTGTGGGGACAAGGGACAAGGAGGAGATAGGGACAGGCTATGCCTGCTGGGAGTAGAGAGGATGGGACTGAAGGACAGGGCACTGCAGAGAGTCCAGACCTCTGGGGACTGCAGCAGCTGCCTGAGGAAGCCCCTCCTGGGAGGATCACAGCCCATCAGGTCAGTGCTGCATCAGCAGGAAAGGTCTCATCAGGGTGACACTGCACAGCCTGCCCGTGCTCTGCCCCAGCAGCAGCTCCAAGCTCCTCCACACACTGGCAATTCAACACTGCCCACGGTGACATGCTGAATGCTACAAGTAAAATCCAGCTTATGCAACCAGGTGATGACCAACTCAGAAGTGAAGTACCCTGTATTCCTGATCACTTCAAATTATTCTTATCATTAGTACATAAAGTCAACATAAGGTAAAAAAAAAAATAAATTGTCCAACATCTACAAGTTGGGTTTAACTGAAATTTCTCTGCAAGCCAATGTGAATCATATATGTTTGACTAAAATAAACTGTTAGAACAGCCCCTCTGCAGAGCTGACAAGGATGGAGAGTTGTAAGAGTTACACATCTTTCATCACTGCCTCCCTTCTAGGGCCAAGTCCCTTCATTTACTTGAGCTTCAGCTTTTTTGTCCTTAAAGCAGACATAACTTATACCCACAGTGATGCTGTCACATTAATCCATCTGGTATTTGCCAACACACGGAAGACTTTACTCTAATGAGATGTACAGAAAGCAGGACACCATCATCTGAAGCTGTCTATATTATTCCTTACAGTTCTACCCAGTTTCATTTTTGCCTGGAAAAGTAGGTCAAAACACTAAACAATAGTTGTTTGAAGGGAAAAATGAAACTTTTAACTTCTTTCGGCATAAACACCCGGGGTTTTTTCTGGGGATTTTTTCCCAGTTAGCACTCTTAAAATGTCCAGGCAGAGTCATGGGACTCTCCAGAGGTGAGCATGAAGGTAGCATCTATTCCTGACCTCTTCCTTAATCAGCAAAGATTCAATACAAGAGGAATAATTTATGTGGCTAGCAATTGATTCTTGCTTGGGAAGCCCCAGGGGAGAATTCTAATCATGGCAAGCTCACCTTCTTCTGGGACATGTTAAAATGAGGGGTGGTAGGGAATGTTCCTGCTGAGTGTCTTTTGAGCAGGTGGCAAAGCAAAGCTTGGGTGCCCAGCTTGTTCTCTGCACACACTCTGCAGTTCTGGGCAGGACCTCTGGCTGTGGCCATACGCTGCCCCTGCAGCTTCCCCCGCCATGCACAGTAATTACTTTGTTTGCATTAATTGGTCTTAATGCATGCATGCACACCCACAAACCAAGTGAGCCACTGCTGTGAGTGCAGCAGTTTTGGCTTGGAAGTCACACTCTCCCGGGTTTGTAAAGCCACCAGCCCACCAGCAGCAGCCTCAGCACAAGCACCCACGGGTGCAAGCAAATGTGGGGGGCTCAGCTCCCCCCAGCAGGTCACAGGGGCTGCAAACTGCAGCATTCCTGGTAATGAACTCACCAGCACAAACAGCATCGTGATGGGGATGTATTAATGCTGCACTGGTGTCAATGAAACATTACCATCAATTAAAGCAGGCAGTATGGCTGATTTATAAGCCAATATATAACCAAATATAGCACAGGAGATGTTTGGAAAAACAAGTACGTGAAATAGGCCTGACAAATAGAAAAGCTTTATTAAGGGATGATTTCTGTGATCTCTATCTCCCAAAACAGTGATATTTTAACATCCTTATCCAAACAGGAACACAGATAAACAGACTGTAAACTCATCTTGTTACCCTGTGGTTTGTGCTCTGACAGAAATGACCGATGATTTTTGTACGTGAGCAAAATGTTTTCATTTATACCTCTGACTGGGGTCTGCTAGGGGAAAGTGCTCACCCATCAAGCGACTTTGGAGGGACTAATCAAAGGGATAAATGTAGTTTTTAATAAAAACAGTTGTCTGAGCAACCTATTCAGTCCAACTGATTTGGATTCTTACAGCAAATACTTCAGCACAGTCTCTGGTAATGCAAAACAAATTAAGGAAAAAGGTTGGGGGAAGAGCCTTCATGCCTAACTTGTCACCTAAGGCTGATGAACTCCAGTGCGAAAGCTGAAGAAAATTAAGTACTAAGCTGTAAATAGTTCAGCCAGGCAAAAGCGAATATGCAGCTGGCATTTACATTAAAAGCTACAGTCTGCATGTATCTGTCTCCTCATTCCTTTTAGAAAGAACATATTTATCACCAAAAAGGCCTCAGCCTTATCTGCCCTAATATAGGTGGCTGTTTTAGACATTGTGCTACTGACTCAATTTGGACACTTAAAGCTCTTGGCTCACCAATCACGAAGCCAAATTCGTCAGGGATGAAATCAACTCAGCCGGGCAAAATCTCTTTTAGGGTGCCCTGTGTTTTTCCAATTATCACTACAAGTCTCCATGAGGGATTATATAAAAAATGGAGTATTTATAACCTATTCAATGCAGGCCCTGTGTGCTCAGCCAGGGCTGCCAGTCCCACACCTCTCACACAGAAACACGCCAGGTACCTCCAGCCTCCTACCTTGGCTCCATCCACACTGATAATCCGATAGCTGTTTCTCGTGCTGTCATAGAAGTAGGAAACAGTTACAGCCTGCTTGCTTGCAGGAACCCAGTTCTTCTTCGTGCTGGGGTCAATTTGGAAGACATGGGCTCTGGTGGTGAAGATGGGCTGTTCTCTGGAATAGGGAGGGACAGGAGAAATGGATGCATGAGTCTGTGGAAGGTGAAATGTCCCAGCAGCCCGGCCTTGACCAGGCACGTTGAAAGCACAAGGCAGAGAGCACCTGGCATTTTCATCCCCCAAATGCAAAGACAGAGCAGTGACACTGCTGAGCCCCGCTCCAGCCTTGAGCACCTTTCCTTGGCACCATTAATTGATTTCAGCACCCGAAAGTTACTGCCATAGCCAAAGAAACAACTGGCTTCTTTCTCCCCATGTCAAACTACCTCAGTACCCATCTTTTCCTCAAAATATATATTTCTAGGAAAGGACATACACATCCATTCTTTCCTTCTTTTCCCATCCATATATTTTGGCAAAAGCAACAAGCCCCCCAGAGCTGGGTTTCCTCCTGCTGACATTCCTGTGAACTGCTACCCACAGCCAGGGCTCCTCTGTGGGTGCGCCAAGGACTCCAGTGACACACAGGCACGGTATAATTACTGAAATATTAATCTCTCTCCTCAGAATCCCACTGTTCTGTGGATGTGCATGAAAATTTCATTAGATGCAAACCAGTCAATCATCCTGGGAAGTGAGGGGGAAAAGAACCAAACCCCAGTGTTGATACAGATACTGCCTTTCCGTTCAGCTCTCGGTGGCTGACGTGGCAGCCCTGACATCCTGTTCCCAAACACCAGCCTTCCTTGGATGCTTTTTCTCTTTAAGAAGACTGTGCACACACTGGAGGGGTTCAGTTTTACTTTCAACGTGTGACCATGCAAATCACACAGAAAAGCAGAGAAGATGCAGGACCAAAAGAAACAAATGTGATACATATAAAGTCATCTAGGTTAAAGACCAGAATTAAGCCTTTCTTAAATGCCAAAGAACTAGATTCATCACCAACTATACCTTTAATCCAAGTTTAGCAGTATAACTGAACTGCAAATCAAGTTCTACTGAGTTTTTATATTTAGTTTTTATGCTCTTGGTTCTTAAAGCTACAGTATACAATGTTTTATATCAAGTGTACCACTCAGTATATTCTTGTCCCATACAAAATATTACATCATGAATAGGTAATTGACAGAATTATGGCAGGATCCAAAAGCAGTGGTACTACAACAGAGTTACCACCCAGAAATTTAAATTAAAATCGAGGGGAGTAAATTTGCAAATATCAAACAGATGAAGTGATTTAAGAGTACTATTAGCTCAGGAAAGATGGAGTGAATCTGCAAAGCCCAGCAAGGCCTCAGGAGGGAGGAAAATGAAACAGTGGTTTTTTTCCTTGCAAGACTTACACAAAGTTCTACATTTTTCCAGGGACTTGCAGGTTTCTGGACAGACAGCTGTGCTGAACCATGGAAAATACTTATTCGCAATAAATTGAAATGACAATGGGACTGTCATATTACAGCTGTCAAAGAGTAGCATTTGTTTCAGCTCTCCCTTATCAGTGACTTGCTGAACTCAGCTCTCATTTCACAGGCCAACATTGATGCCACCCTCAGCTGGGTGGTAAGAAGGGGCAGATTTCCTTAACATTTTAAATACTTTCATTATCCATTACACAGGATTAGCATTGTAACACCTACAGAGGCCATGGACTTTGTCTGCAATAACAAATTCAGGGAGAGGAAGTTTCCCCCAAGCTGTTTACTCTTTTTAGAAATGTACACTCCCCGAGTGAAAAATAACTTTGAAATATTTTCACTCTTTATATTTTCAGTTGACTCTACTAAAAACAGGGTAATATGACCTAAATATCGCAGTCTATATTTTAGGATTTTTCCTCCATGCAAACCTATTCCAAAAACAACTTTAATTCTGTTACATTATCTTAACTACACCAGAAAACACTGTTAAAACTATGCCTGGCTGCTCTGCAGCAGGGGCAGTAAGCACACAAAATAAATCTGGAGAGAATAAAAGTAGAATGAAGGCAAAGAACCCACAACTATCTGTCTCCATTTGCTCAGGAATCTTGAAGCTGCTACTGTTGAAACAGGAGCTGTATACATACATCCAAGTGGATAAATCAATGGACAGTGAAGCTCAGGGCTGGAAATATCCATCTATCTATTCATTCTTTTATTAAGAAATAAAGGCAAAACCTCTGTTTCTAATCTTATGATTATCAACAACAACAAAGGCCACCTGCATTTTGTCTTTCTGTCTCACAGTGATAGTGTGCTAGTTGATTAATTATTAAAAATAAGGAAGTGCAAAGTCTAAACTTAAACATCTTAAATCATTTGAGGTAGCTGATCTGTTGACCTTTAGTTGGGACTCAGGTTTGGAAGAGGCAGTTGGATGCTCCATGTGGTTGGGCCTTTCTTCCTTAGGTGGCTCCACAGGTCAGCAAAGCTCCCAGACTGATTTTTGACTTCATGAAGAAGAGGAAAGGCCCTCAGAACACAATGTCCTGGATTTCCTGGTGTTGCCCTATAATAACTAAGAAAAAAAAAAAAAACATTTCTGTGGGTGTGTCTGCCCTGCTGCAGTTCTGTGCTCAGCTCCTGCCCCAAGGAGCCCAAATCCATGGGCAGAGCCCAGGATTCAGCACTGGGAGCTGGTGCCACCACACACCACAGCAGGATGGCAAAGCCAACAGCACTGACAAACTCCAGAGGAACAGCTTTAGCACAGAAACGTGCACTGCATCCCAACCTCCTCTGGCCACTGAAGCACACACAGGAAACTATGACACTGTGGCACTCAATTTTCAAGTGAACTCTAAATTAGGTACTTTTAAAACCCTTCACCATGGCCCTACAGAGCTCCAAATTGAGAACCATTATTCTGTGTTACTCACTTGTAACTTCTGATGTTCAAGAAAGCACTTTACTGGTAGAGGAACGACTTCGTTTCCCAGGGTTCCTTTCCTTTTCATTTTATCAGAGATTTTTCAGCTTTTCTGATAAAACAACAGCAATGCTAACTCGAAACTCCTGCAGCACATTCTGCATGGTTTGAGCCCTGTGAGCTGGTTGTTCCATGAGGCTGCCAGTTTGCCCGGGGAGGCAGGAGCAGCAGCTCTGCCAGCCGGGCTTGGACCCGCACATGAAGGCAAAGAGAATCTATGAATATTTGAAATCTCATTAATTTTAACCAAAGTCGTTAATGATTGATTAAATACTCTTAAAAAACCCCAACTGCTTAAAAATCAATTTGACAGTAACATCCACCACTTGGAGTAAAACCTACTCGAAAAGCCGAACATGGAAAGTAGAAAAATCACACCTAACAATCCTTTATTCAGTAATATAATTTAAGACTAAAAACGCCTTTTTATTATTAAATACAGCAAGCATGTTTTATAAATACAATCATAATTTTCAAGTCATGGTTTTACACATTTTAGTCAACCTTTAATTTCTGTCCTTGCTTCGTATGAGCCAAATCTCAAGTAAAACACAACCACTCTCCCTTAATGTCATTAACCTTTTCTGAACAATTTAAACAGCAAACCACAAGATTCTCCAGCTAACTAAGTGCTCCACAGCTGTGTGAGATACAGTATCACTTTTTGGTTAATAAACAACCATGCCAAATTTTACAAGTGCGTGACTAGCTGCAAGCCATGTGTTTTGTATTACTCTTCCTAATCAACGGGAATGAGCTCTCACTTAGGAAAAGTTCAAATTATTTAATTCGAATTTCCTTGTTTATCACTTGAATCACGAGCACAACCAGTGATTTAAACCACTTCAGCTGTAAAGAGTCCTTGCTGAGTGGCAGCCAGCATCCTCCAGGCTGTGGGGAGTTGGTGGCCGATGGAGCTGTGACACAGCCAGCTCTGGCTGGGTGGCATCCAGAGAGCCACGGATCCTGGATCCGTGTGTGGGGCCACGTGGAGCCAGCTCCAGCTCCGGACAAGGCACTGATGAGTGAACACTTCTGTACTGCAGCAATCCTTTCTGGCAGTAAATACAACACGGTGACTCACGTGGGTGCCTGCGGGATCAGCACCCAAACACGCTGAAAGGCACAGAGTGCCCAGTGCACATCAGGTGGATGCAATGACCATGAAGTAACTCGAACAAAATAACTTTTGTAAGATCTGGAACATCAAGTATATTTGTGACAGGAGCTCTGGTACTCCACCAGAGGCAAAAACACTAATTACACATTTTTAAAAACTTTCACTAGCAGATCGCTTAAAATTTCTGCGATAAGGATTTCTAGTTTACAGCACAGGAATATTTGTGCTCTCTCCACACTAACTGTAGACAACTTCGCATTAACTAATTTATCAACTGAAATTAAAAATTTTTTAAAAGCACATGTCCTGATATATCTGCCATTTGGTGGAGGATGCACATGCCTGCAGACATCAGCGCAGAGATTTTGGAACGTGGTGCTTCCTGCTACAGCCCAGCATCATGCACACACTGAGTTTATACTACCTGACAGTGCCAGCAGATCTGCAGTGATTTGCTGTAACAAGTATTAGATAATGAGGATCTCTCAAGAAAGAAGAGTAGATACAAATGCAAAATCCTGCTTTGTGACATATCCCCCATCACTGGTCACCATACAAAAAATGGTATTTGCTAAACACAACATGATAAAATTGGTGTCCGTAGTTATTTGGACTGAACATTGCTACTACTGCCTGATGGTGCAATGAAAAGAATTAATCCTCTATGTACACAAATCGTAGTTTGGAGTGCCATTTGTATTTATTTACGATCATGGATGGAGATTTTTCTCCTATTTGAAATACTCATCTTGATGAAAGACCAGGCAAGTTATGATGTCTAAAAATTACCTGGGAAAATAGTTTTATCTATTTGTAACTCTACTTGCTTGTGTATACATGCACATCTCAAACTTTAAAAAACAACCAACCCCTCTCCCTGAAACCCCAAAACTGAAGTAAAGGCAGGCCTGTGATGAAGACATTACTGCTGTGGGGAGAAGTTGCAGTTCATGGAGTCACACACAGCAATTAGCAGAGCAGTTGCAGTTTATACACAATCTTGCTCCAATCAAAAATTAGAGTTCGTTATCCTCCAACCTGTTACTTCTATGCACTCAACACTTATGCCATCTTGGATCAAATCTTTTCAGAAAAAAAGAGAACCACACATATTGGCTTCTTAATGATGTCCGAGGCTGAAGTCAGAGGACCCCTTCTGACCTCACTGCACACACTCCAGTCAAAACAAGTGCATCCCCCTGTGCCCCAAACACAGCAAATTCAGCTGTCTCAGCCCAGTGCCTGAGATATGTCACCTCAACACCCATCACTGCCCAGCTCATGGCTGGGGTCAGGGACCAGGACAGCAGCCTGGGCCCACTCAGCATGGGCAACACACAGAGCTGGGGAAAGGCAGATGCTAAATCTGTGCATTTTTTGGATGTGGGAGCAGCAAACTGGCATTACAAGAGCAGGCAGTTTATTCCCTTCCCAAATTGCCATATGCTAATTAATCCAGGTCACTCGGATCTCATCAGCTGCCACAGGCAGGTTCTGGTGCTGGCTGCCAGTGCACACAACCAGCAGGAGCAAATGAGAGCCTGTTTCAACTTGCAAGGGTGCAAAACTCAGCATGAGGAGAGCAGGTGGGTAATGGCTCCATTTTACACCTGGGGAAACAGCCACAGAGAGCGAAATGGCATCCCAGGATAACAGAGCCACTAGCAAGCCTGGAAATAAAATTCATCACCTCATTTCCTCTCTGCAGCTTTGCTATCACTATCACTGCAGGGCAGTTTTATACCACATCTACCCAGGGAAGTTTTTGACTACATGAATTCAAAAGGCTAAATCAACAGCTGAATATTCTCCACTTAACAAAAGAGAATTAATAGTCTGTACGGAGCAGAGAGAGGCTCTCAGTGCATTTGACAGCTGCTCCTCCACACTGTGGAGGAAGGTGGGATGGGGTGCCTGCAAACCACCCTCCTGCAGCTCCCATTGGTCCTGCAGTGCAAACATCCCTCCTCCTCACACTTCTTTCCACAGCAAAAATTACTTGTAAGGATGGAGACATAACCCTGTGCAATACAGGGCTGAGAGGGAGGGAGGATTTACTATCAGTTGTAAACAGGAGTGGGAGGACTGGCCCAGAGCAACAGGCTGGGCTAGCAGGGGGAGACTGCACCCAGGTTTTGCTGCTCTTTATTCTCTCTGTAAAAAAAATAAAAATTTGCAGGCACCCCTGAAAGTGCCATTGTCAGGACTTGCCAGTCAAGCCCCGTGGTCCCAGGTGGCATTCCCCCTTCCTAAAGGGTGGAATGACTTCTGGAAAACCCAGGCTGCTAGGACAAAAATTACACTGCCCCAAAAAGAGAGAGAACAAGAAACAAAGAGCTATTTTTAAAATAAAATTTACTCAAAGTCCTTCTTTTCAGTCTTGAAATTCCTATTTTACAGGCAGAGCAAGCTCCTCCTGGTGAGGCTGAAACGCTGAATCTGGCAGCAGTGTTAATCAGAAGCAAGGTCATGCAACTTGTTCAAATATCCAGCCATGATTCTCTGGTGCCCAGTTGATATTGGATTTGATATCAACTCACCTGCAGGAACATATGAAATTCGTGCAAAAAAACCCCATCTTTTTAGCTCCCTTCATTTACAGTCATTATTATTTCAACAGAATATAATTAGCAAAAGTGCTTCTTGCATTTGTAGGAAACAATAGTTCCAGTTACTTAGACAGAAAAGAAATTAGAATAAAACTAACTAGCTAAAGAATTGTCTGTTAAAAGCACAGACATCAATTAAACTCATTTTTGATCTGCAGCTGAATAAATCTGAAAGAATAAATCTTGAGGACAAAAGCTCTCAGTATGAAAATCATTGTGACATCTGTGAGGTCTCACAACACCACTGTGCCTTTATGAAGCCCATAACCAAATTAAAAGGCTTAACTTGGGCCCTGAAAAAGCTCACACTTTATTTTGGGGACATCTCCACAGGTCTATTAACCTTCCAAGACAGTGTGAATAAACACTCATACACAAGTGACAGGAACTAAGAGGACCTTGAACCAATCCTCCATAGGTAAGGTTATTTATTGGAAAAAATAATCTGAAGCACACGTGTGTGGAACTGGTGTAACTGATCATTTCAGAGATTTTTTCTGAGAAGACATCGAAAGAAGATCCATAAATCTGCACCTCAGTAATGTTACCATGGCCTCCCATTCGCAAAGGCATGAATTCAAATTCTGCAGATTGGGAAAAATACTTGTACTCTGTTTACACCCAGCACCTCTCCCACCTTTGTGACAAACGAAGCTGCATCAGCATGTGAACAGCCCCTCAAAGTCATCCTATTGGTCTGGATTAGTTAAAAATTAAATCCTCTGCATTCACCCCAGCTCCAGAAGAGTTAATGCTTTCAGCACAGCCTCCTTGGTGGCACAATGTTTGCATTGTAGTATTTCAGGGAGAGATGCCATTGAAAGTGAATTGAAAGTGTAAACCCTGGAGTGGAGAGAGCAGGTCTGTAGGAGCAGGAGCACATCCCCTCCTGCTGCCTTCCCTGCAGTCTCCATCCTGGCACAGACCAAGGGCAGGAGGGGATGTCCCAGATGCCCAGCTCTGGATCATGGACAAGCCTGCATGGACCAAAGTCTACCCCACGCAGCTGGCCTTGGGAATGAATTTATTTTGCATTTATAAACAAGCAGAAAATTTCTTTAATGCAGTTGTAGAATCTTTGTTTCTAGTTTTAATCCTTCGTACTTCTTCACAGCAGAAGGCTTGGGTTACTCTGAGGTTGTACAGGCTATTTGGTCTCTATTTACAAAACGAAGAGACTAAATGTCAGAGGATATTTGATCAAAACACACGGTACCTACAAACAGAAGACTGGTGTGAAATACCATGTGTGTGCATGTAAAACCCACTGACATCACCAGGGCAGCATCTTTATGACTTTTTCTCCTCCCATACTATAGGAATTTGCATGGCTGATGAGGATATCTTGGCACAAAGCAATCTGAAAAGTTGATTTCAATCAGTGGCGTAATCAAAGCCTCACTATTGCAAAATAATATGATTAAACACTCCATTATTTCAAACGCCACAGCACTAAGCAGATCCTTGGAGGGGAGTGCTTTTGTGCACTAATCCATGCATGTAATTATTGATATGCTTTCCCATGCCCTATTCAAATGCTCTCCCCTGAGGCTTTTCTTCCACTTACATTNTTTTGTCTTCCCTCTCACTTGGGGAACAAAAAAAAAAAAAAAAAAAAGGCAATCAGTTCAGTTTAAAGAACAAGTTGTATAACTCTTTTTGATCTACTGCCTGAAGGATCAAATAAGGAATCCTACCAGCTGTAACGTCAGAAGAAAACGATAGGGCTGTGCTGGTGCCGGTGGCCAGCACCAGGTGCCAGCAGCACGGGCAGGGACACGGCTGTGCCCGGAGCAGGGACACGGCTGTGCCCGGAGTAGGGACACGGCTGTGCCCGGTGCAGTGACAGGGCTGTGCTCGGTGCAGGGACACGGCTGTGCCCGGTGCAGGGACACGGCTGTGCCCGGAGTAGGGACACGGCTGTGCCCAGAGCAGGGACACGGCTGTGCTCGGTGCAGGGACAGGGCTGTGCCCGCTGCAGGGACAGGGCTGTGCCCAGAGCAGGGACACGGCTGTGCCCGGAGCAGGGACACGGCTGTGCCCAGAGCAGGGACACGGCTGTGCCCGGAGTAGGGACACGGCTGTGCCCGGTGCAGTGACAGGGCTGTGCTCGGTGCAGGGACACGGCTGTGCCCGGTGCAGGGACACGGCTGTGCCCGGAGCAGGGACACGGCTGTGCCCAGAGCAGGGACACGGCTGTGCCCGGAGTAGGGACACGGCTGTGCCCGGTGCAGTGACAGGGCTGTGCTCGGTGCAGGGACACGGCTGTGCCCGGTGCAGGGACACGGCTGTGCCCGGAGCAGGGACACGGCTGTGCCCAGAGCAGGGACACGGCTGTGCCCGGTGCAGGGACACGGCTGTGCCCAGAGCAGGGACAGGGCTGTGCCCAGAGCAGGGACAGGGCTGTGCCCGGTGCAGGGACACGGCTCTGCCCGCTGCAGGGACAGGGCTGTGCCCGGAGCAGGGACACGGCTCTGCCCGCTGCAGGGACACGCTGCCACCCGGGCTGGGCCACAGCACCCGGCACAACACCACCACCCTCAGCTCTGAGCACTCCGCCAGACCGCAAGGAAAAGGGCACCAACAGAGGGTTTAATACAAGGCTGCGTGTCTTTCCTGAAACTCGAGGATGTAAAAGTTAAACGCAATTAAAGGATAAGCAATTTGCTCTGTAAGAGATTAGGAAGATGCAAAGCTATGCCCACACTGGGTTTTCAGTGCATGCATGGACTCGCCCGTGCTGAGAACAGCACCAGGCTGGCAACAGCACTGCCACGTTCAAATGGGTGTGATCCTACCAGCTCCTTCCAGAGCAAATCGTCCAGAAGACAAAAATCACCAAACGTAGTCAAGAGCACCAAAGACAGTGAACTAAAAAGTGGAAAGAGAAGTTCCAGTGCAAGCACAGCCCCTGTGCTCACAGCCAGGGACCCCACAGCTGCAGCTGGGCAAGGACAAGGTGCTGGGCACAAAGAGGCACGGCTAAAGCCAGTCTCAGACAATCTGAAAAGAAGCAGGTTCCCGTTTTCTGGTGGTTTTAATAGAACCAACAGGCAGAGTGCCTCGGCTGCTGCTGTCGCACAGGTAGCAGCTCTCTCAGGAACAGGGGGACACAATTCTGGCACCCACTTGTTTCCTAGTAGCCAATAAGATAACTGAATGACACATTTCTTCTGCTTCAAGTTAAAAATACAAAGGAAATTTCAAACATCTAGAAGCCAACATTATTCACTTTGATCTTTAAAAATATAACACCATCTGTAGCCGTCAGATTTACAGTACAAATCTCAGATATGTATGTTATTTGTTGGTATAAAAAGCTGTCAGCAGCCCCAGCACAAAAGTGAGGATCCTCTGGCAATCTCCTGAGATTCAGAGAGAACTAGTAACCTGAAAAACTTAACCAGCAGGTTATTCATGAGCAACACAGGATCTACAAAACAAAACCCAACCACTTTCCTTGCCACAAAACCCCTGCAACCCGCTAACACTGCAAAGTGTACATATTTGCAGGTAATATTGGGGGAAACTTATCCCAGAACTTCCTGAACCTCAATAGCCACCTATTTCTGATCCCTACAGACCTGTTCCCTGGCATGTCAGTGCCTCCAGTATTGTAGGTTACGTACAGGTTATATAAAGTGTGGGGTATGGAAGGATTTAACTTCAAGTATCAGCATTTTTCAAGCTATGCAGGTTCCATAACTACAGCTAAAAAGCAAATATGCCCCAAAAAATACATTTTCCTGTCAGAAGAGTCTCAAAAATTAGTGTGGGCTGGCTGAAAATTTGTAGAATAAACAAAACATAGCACACATGCCTTTTATAAACTTATTATGCAAGATGAGTTTGGGTAATACGCAAAACCAAATAAAACATTCAAATTATTTTCTGCATATGCATTAGCTATTCCAAATCTAACACCAGTTTTAAGGAGGTGACAGTCCTGAGGGGCCAGGCTAGGACACAGGCCAGGGGAGAGATTGGCAGGAGCAGTCAAAAGTCAGAACCCTTATAATGTCAGATCATTAATAGCTTTAAAACCAAAAGGCCTTGACCTTTTAGAAAAATATACTCACTATGCTGAAAAACTCCCTTCTCACTTTTCTGAAGTCAAACGAGAAACCTTGGAAATAAATTCTTACCCGTACTATGCTAACAATGACTTTTCCCATGTTTGTAGCATTTAGCTTTTTGTGCCTTGGAAATTATTACAACAGCAGAGGACATAATATTTTTTTTTGCCTGTGATATACTCTGTCCTGTTGGTATTTCTTGATTGAAAGACTGCACATAAATCTGGCTTTGACTTATGAAATTAAGGTCTACTAGACATTAAAAAAATCCAATTAGTGCTCCAAAAATTAAGGCATACCATTTCCTCAGTCTCATTTACACTAATATAGACTTTTTTTCCTTTCTGTCAAGGGTGAAGGACACAGCTGAATGATGGGATTTTTTCCATCTCATTTATATATTGATGTAATAAGGGCAGACAGGTAGGCCTATGCAAGTGCTGATTCTGTCAGCAGCCCAAGTTGCCCGGACTGTGAATATTGTCACTTATAGATTGATAAATGGACTACACGGACTAATTGTATTCCAGCGTCTCTGGACAGATGGCAAATCTTACAGCCATATGGTGATTATTTCCACTGAGCTGAAAGTATATTAACACTTACCAAATGTTTAAAATGATGAGATGATCTAAAATAATTTTTCCATGAACAGAGATAAAAACAATGGGCTGGGCTCTCTCCCAGGACTCCTGCTCCGAGCAGGCTCAGGGCCCGCGGGCATGGCGGTTATTGATGGAGCTGGCTGTGTGCTGGGCCCTCAGCTGGAGCTCAGGGCTGTGGGGGCACAGGGCACAGCCTGCCTCATTCCAGCTGCTCTGCACGGCCCCTCTTTGGTGCCACTCTCTGCTGGCTGCCCCGGGAGCTGGCAGCACTGGGACCCACACTTCCTCTCCCTGGTATTTTTCCTTCCCTTCTCTCTGGTGGAAACGACACTGAAGTTATTGTCCTACTTTTAAAGGCACCCACATACCCAGCCCTGTCCCCTGCAAATCCAGCCCAAAGCCTGAACACAGGATTTCTGGAGCAGGACTGACTCAGCTATGTGCAGCCGCAGCCCAAAATGCCAACCATATTCTGGGCTGCATCCCAAGAACGGGTCAAGGGAGGTGATTCTCCCCTTCTGACCTGCTCTTGTGAGACCCACCTGGAGTGTTGCTTCCAGGTCTGGGTCCCCCAGTGTAAGAAGGACATGAAGCTGCTGGAGTGAGTCCAGAGGAGGACACGCAGATGATCAGAGGGATGGAGCACCTCTCATCTGGAGACAGGCTGGGAGAGTTGGGTTTTCAGCCTTCCAGTACCCAAAGGGGCTATGGTAGAGCTGCAGAAAGATTTTTTAGAAGGACATGTAGTGAAAGAACAAGGGGGAATGGCTTTAAACTGAAAGAGGGCAAGTTTAGATAACAGGAAGAAATTCTTCCCTGTGAGGGTGATGAGTTGCCCAGAGAGGTTGTGGATGCCTCATCCCTGAAAATGTTCAAGGCCAGGCTGGATGAGGACTTGAGCAACCTTGTCTAGAGGAAGGTGCCCCTGCTCATGACAGAGAGGTTAGAACTAGATGATCTTTAAATTGCCTTCCAACCCAAACCATTCCATGACTATACATGCACTAAACGCATTTTACTTTCCCTGTGTCTGCTCCTAAAAGAGGAATCACCTGGGAGGGGACAGAACCACACCCCAGGAATGCTGTGAAACAAATCAAACCAGCTGAACAGTGAATTCACCCTTCAGAACAATGGGAGAATACACACAGATCTGATTGTCTTCTGCTCTAAGTTACTGCTTATTTATACCAAACAAATGCAAGTAAAATCAGCTCAAATTCTCCATAGATGTTTATGCTAGAATAATAAAACCATGTTACACAAGTTAAATGATTTTTATATTCACTTTCAGAACAGAATTCTGACCATTTATTTGTTTTAAAATAGGATTGAAAATAATGTTTTGTATTGTGCAGTAGTTTGTTTTGCATGCACTTTCATGATAGGAAAGTCCTTACTAGTGAAAACAGCCATCTCCCTTGCTGGGGGCAAAAAAAATTAATGTATCAGTTTCCCCTATTTGCCATAAGCAAAATACAGCAAGTCAAGAGCTGGAAACTGCACTCTTCATAGTCTCTATGATCTAAAATTAATGCCTGGTGTTGGTATGCAGAAGGGATCAAGTACTTGCTCAGTCACTGAGGACAAGGTGCCAACTGGTGAGAAATTCTTACTGTGCTTTTCACACATTCACACTTTAGCACCCAAAGAATAAAACTGATTTCATTTGTAAGGCCTCTTTTGCACGTCTCCCTAAATACAGGTATTTTTTAGGAAGCTTTACTACCCTAAAGGCAGCAAAAGAGCACTACAGTTGCCTATTTCTCCCTAGACAACGCAGACTAGCCCTGTGTTTTTCCATGTGCCTCCCAGCCAACACTGACCCAGGTCTGGAGCTGCTGCCACCCTGGGCTCTGGCCAGGCTGTCCCCCCAGGCAGCAGCAGCAGCTCCAACGTCACTACAGGGCAAGGAGAAGTGCCAAAAGGAGATGGAAAAAGAAAATAAAGAGAAGGAAAGTAAATTAACCCCAAGGTGCAAAGTCTGGACCACCTGTTTAACTCAGAGATCAGCTGTTCTTTTATGGAATAACAGACAGCACTGAACCATCCCAAATCGTTCCCAGTGCTTGCCGTGTCTATTTTGCTTTCTGGCTGATAATTCAGAGGTCATCCTGTAAAGCAGCTGATGAGCATAAACTCTTTCCAGTACAACCTCATGTCACTTGTGCTAATTTAACAGTTATTGGGAAGGGTGTTGGAGATCACTGCAATATTACTTTGATATTTCACAAGAGAAGCCATATAGAGTTGCACAATATTGCTCTCCCTCCAAAGGACAAGGATGCCAATTCATAAGGCAGGGAGGAAAGACCAAGCAGGGAATGCAAAGTGGATTTTGATTCCATTCCAAACTCTAGGCTTAAAATATAAAAAACTTTGGCAACTTCTCCCCCATAGAATTTGAAATGCTAATTTCTAACTCAATGGAGGAAAGTTCTTGCAAAGATCTGAACAATACATATGCAGGATTATTACTTTGCGGCTGAAAAATTCAGAACAGACCTTCATTGTAGAGGGAGAAGCAGGTAAGCACAACCACAGGAGAGGTGTTTACCCCAGGCTTACATCCAACTGATGAAGGAAGTTGTCCCTACAACCCTTTGCAAAACCACAGGCTTTGCAGAAAAGTCTGGGGAGGCAAAGCAGGGCGAGAGAGATTGCTGGGAGCATCAGGCTGCACACAACCACGTCCTTGAAAGCTGATGCATCTCCCACAATACACAATTTTGAAGGTCTCAGAAAACACCTGCTCAGAACCTTCTGTCTGGGGAAAGTCTTGGAGGATCACATGGAAACTTTGAAGACATTATTTGTCCTTCAGAGGTCTCAAAGGACAAAGTGGAATTTCACATTGTGCGCAAATACCCATTCCCCCACTCCAAAGCACACAGGGAAGTGAAAGAGGCACAGAGGGGAAAAAAAAGTTCCCCAGGGAAGCATGGACACAGACACACTTCTGGATCTGCCTGGGAGATGAGCAGCCTCACCATCTACCCCAAATAACCCCTAAACCAACAATTCCCTTGCCGGAGCGTGGGATCTGGTCCTTGCTTCACAGCTATTGTGTTTCATTGTCACTGAGATTACAGACTCAAGCTTTTAACTCCATTCCCTAGAATTTGGGTGGGTGTAGTGAAGTGACAGATCCCTGTTCTCAGTCAAGCCAGTTTCTGTTATTCTTGAAAAGGACCATAAACTAAATTAGATGGGTTTTTATGAATGAGCATTTTTAGAAGACACTTTAAATACAAATTTATGAGGAACACCTCTATAAACAACAGGCAAGAGAAAATTAGCTCTCTCCTGTAATGGACTATGTAAGTGACAAACAGCTGTCAAACATAAAATAATCATGAAAAGAGCGAGTTCTCATTCACCTGTGTGCTGTAAAGTTTTAGGCAACTAAATCTCCTTTATTGTTTCATAAAAGAATAAATTTGTCTCTATCGCAGCTGGAGGAGAGGGGGTTATTATGACAATCACTGAATTTAACATGAACTGAGTGCAAAGATACTTTTATCTCCTCCTTGTAAACCCAAGGGCAACAGTTGTGCCCTTGCTGCACACTGTGCCCATGAGCACTGCTCACTTTCTGTCCTGTCTGGGCAGAAACCTCCTGGCAGGTCAGGGAGGAGTATTTCAGCTTTGGGGTTTTTTATTAGGGGTTTGGACCACATGAGGGTGTAAGAAGTAGGGACTTTAACTGGAGGGGCAGTGCTTAGGTACATCCTACGTACAGACCACATGAGATACAGACGCAGCACAAGTAATATTAAGAGAGAAAAAAAAAAGTGGAAAAAGGGAAGTGCATATATACTATACAAGGGTTTTAGAGAGTGTGAAGTGGCTAGGCCTCCTCTTTTGTATAAAGGTGGAAGGAGATTAAACTGACCACCTTGTGGTTCTCAGGTTGTGAAATCCCACTTCCGTGTCAGGACAAGCTACGTAGTGGAAGTGTGCTTATGGAGGGACACTGGAATAATCCAAACTGACAGCTCTGGGAGAAAGTTAAGTTAATAGGGACTGACGACATCACCTTCAGCATTGGCATCACATCATCCTGCATGCCTGAAATTGCTCTATCTCAAAAGGTAGGATCCTCCAAGGGCAATTGTCATCAACTCTCTACAAGCCAAATCTGCCACTTGGAGGCATGGAACAAGTTTTAAATCTGTAATTCATACAAACTCACCTATGTGATTTGTAGAACTTGGGGTGATTGGGGGACACAGGGACAACCACGCTGTTGCCATCTTTGCACCAGTGTCTGAACCACCCACCAGAACAGAGCTCCTGCCTCATCTTTAGGCACCACCATGCTGAAATAAATGATAAAAGGTGTCAGACTCCCCACATTTCCCATGCAGCCTCCAAGCAGCTCAGTGCCCCAGCCCAGCCCTGAGTGCTGGCTGGGGGACATTCTGCACTTCTCATCTCTGAGAACTTATCCAGCTTTTTTCAAATGCCCTTACTGAACACTTTCAATATCACAAAACATCATATGTTCCCACAAACAACTGCAGAGAGACATTTCAGATGTGTGCCACAGATTCATAGTGGGAAGCTGCAATACAAAACCCTGATAAAACCAGGGAATGAAACAAAGGCAACAACGAAGTGTTGCTGTTACAGATTACAGAGCACCTCACCAACAGCAGAGAACTGCAACACGAGGGGAGGAGACAGTGTGCACCTTGAAGTACTGCCTTACAAAAGGAAAAGCTTTGAGTACTCCCCAGCTGTGGCTACACTGTCCTTCTTCCAGGGATGAAACAATAAGTAATTGAATACTAAAAATAAGATGCTCACATCTACACATATAAAATTAAAATTTCCCTTCAGAGCCAAGCAAGAATAAAATTTTGTATAGTTTTTTCTCCCCAAGAAATACAGTGGTTCCATATCTGAAAAGAATCTACTGCAAAGCATTAAGCAAACAACAAGTATTTATTCAGTAAGTACTCATACAGCACCATTTCACAGCTCCACAAGGAAGGATCCTCTGTACAAGCAGAAGCAGCTTTAGGAAAAAATATTTTACAAGCTGGCTACATATTTTTAAATGTATTCCACAGAGGCCTTTGCTGTCTTGCTGCACCGAGGTACTAAACGTTGCCTGATAAGAATGCAGTTGCAGGATTATTATTATTACAATGAAAATGCTAATGGGGAACAACACTGACAGCTCTGGAGGGCTCTCCCAGGCCTCTTGATGCATAGGCAGAAAAGTGCAACTTCTACAGAAATTTTCTTTTTGAATTGCAGAAGGGTTCAAGTTTCTAAATCATGTAGGCTGCAATGAAACTTCCAGATGGAAAGGAAGCAGTTTGTCCCTTCAGGAATTCTTACAATCTTGCATTTTGATAAGCCACGTCAAATAAATAAAATCAGGTCAGTGCATGGAGGAGGCAGGAGAGGAAGATGCAGTGCCACTGAAGGGAACAGGTTTGCACAGTAAGCAACACTCTCTGCTGCTCACACCTCCATCACCCTCTTTGCCCTGGTTCCCCTGTCTCAAACGTGCATGTTCTTGCTCCACAATAAAGCCACTGTTGTTTTGCAGCTAAAGCTCTTGCTAGCCTTCATACATGAAGCCCACAAATCCTGGAACACCTACACAGCAGAGCCTCCTGCTCCCCTATGAGTCATTAAGCAGGCTGTCCCGCTTGCTGATGTCAGCCAGCAACATCCATTTTTTTAAAACAAATCCTAAAACGCCTCGAGCATCAATTATTTAAAATATTATCTTCATTTTAATCCTGACCCCAGTGGCAAAATTACCATTACGAAGCAATTCCAAGTGATGCAGAGGGTCCAACAGCCTCTCACAGTTGCTACGTCAGTGAGGAGTAAGCAGCCAGCTCCTCGTGTCACACATGAGCTCAGCATGGAGCATCCGAGCCGGCAGCAGCGGGCAGATTGCTCGTACAAACAGGCAGAGAGCAGCTAGGATGTGTCACCAAAAATACAATCAAAGATCAACTGCATCATCCAATTTCATCTTGTACATTTTGCATGAGTGTGTATTACACAAGCCCTACTCGCATCATCCCTAACCTGTGCTGGGTGGTGCGTGGCTGCAACCTTCCCAGATACTAATTCCCTGCCTAATTGCTCCTGCCATTAACAGGGCTTCTTTAATGCTCAAGCTTCCTGTCTTCATTTGAAGGCAGTGCCCTCGTCACATTCTGAGGTTTAAGAACAGGATCATCAGCTATTTACAGTGTACAGCTAAATTATGAGAGAAACATAGTTGAAATATGTTCCTCTGAGCACATTTACATCCTAAAGAGCCACGACCAAATCACAGGATAAACAAGGCACACGCTGTGTTTGCAGTGCACAGAGGCAAAAGGCGATGGAGAGCATTCAAGGTGAAAGCAGACAGAGATTGGAGCATGTAGCAACCTTGAGGAATGAGGACTTTCCCACTCTGCACACACCCTATCACAAAGTCAACAGGAAAACCAACAGCGGATTCAAAATGCTTACGCGTCCCTAAGTGTGTGTTCAGGGGTGAGGCTATTTATCTTAGGCACTGCAATAACAGAGCCAAATGAATGAACAAAATGAATACACAGCACTGCAGAAAATCTAGATGCAAAACCAGGCTGATGCCCTTGCTCTTGGGTTCTCAGCAAACTCACTGTCCTTCTCTGCCTGGTTCAGTCATGCTAGGAATATGTTTGAGCAGTTTGAGGCACTTTATCAGATCTTGGATCAGTTAAAAAGGTTTCAGTTTAAAGGAACTGAACATCAAATAATTCTTTTTAACATTTCAAATTATGCCTTTGTTATCAGGAGACCTACTCACCATTCTCTTTTCAAACAGAAAGAAGGGCTTGAGGGACATCCCAGCCTTGTGGAGAATATTTTATTTTTAAGATTTTTCTCAAGTGATAATCAAATTAACAGTGGCAATTAATTAATTAGGTTAGCAGCTGAAAGCAACTTAACTATGATGACTCTCAGCATGAAGTTTTCTTTCTGTCCACTCTTTCTACAGCATAGTCTATATGAGCAGATTGTCCGAGAAATTTGCAGCAGAACACTCAAACTAGTTGTGGTACTGGCAGATTTCTCCTCTCGTAATTTGGTGAACTTGTCTGTAGCAGACCCTATAAATTCAGTCATGTGCACTTCTGCAGTGCTGTGAACTCCTCACATAGTTGTGAGAGGTGAAGTCACCTGGACAAAACACTGTTACAGGTTTATTCACTCACCTAAATACAACCACACCAAAGCTCTAAGCACACACAGATCATTATGAGGACCTAGCTATTCGGCCTTCACCCCTCCAAGCTCCCTGCCTCTCTAACCTTACATAAATGAGTCCAACATAAGCATGGGACTACATACCATTGAGGTCAATGGAGTTTCCCCATCATTTCAGTGAACCCAAATACTGCTCCAGAACACAAACTTTTCTGTACCTGACTTTTCCACTGGCTTTTTTACAGACACCTGTGTCTGTACACAGACACAGAATTCTCCAAGTCAGAACAGCACCCATTTATATCTACCCTGCAAAATGGAAATATGTCAGGAACCAAGGCTGTGAAGAATCAAGCACCCCCAGCCAGCTGCTTCAAAAACCATGAGATGAACAGCCTCAGCACCTCTCAGATCTCAGTCCCTTTGCTTGAACACCAAAACCACCACCAGCTGGATATGATCTGCCCCCCTGAGCTATGCTGGGGACCAAACTGAAGCTGCTGACCTTAAAATCTCAAGAGTCCCTGAGCTCACAGTACCAAGTCAGCTGTGTTCAGGCACACTCTCATCCCAGCCCTGCTTTGAGGGACCCTGGACTGCAGTGACAGCCAGGTGCCAATCTCTGCCTGACACTCCCAGGATGTTCCCTTCCCTCGCAGACAGATGGCCTGGCCAAACTTTGGAGGGAGCCGGTGTGAGACTCCCATGGATTTCAGCAGGAGCTGGATGAAAGCCAAGGTGAATTTCCTTTGCAACAACACAATTCCCTGCCACGGAGCTTCTCAGGCAAAGCTTATCACCATGGTTTCTAAAGTACTGCTGGTACCAGAAAGTGAACACCCTCCAAAATTACTGTCTTCCTATAACACGAGCTTCATCACAGCTTTGTTCATCTCCTTCATTTCTCATGCTCACAGTAGTTTTTGCCTTTTACTCCCCAAATAAAGCCACGTGTTGGCTGATGGACATTAGTACTGCTGACAGCAGAAGGGAGGAGAGCAAGGCAGACTTTCCTGATCTCTTAAATGTCAGTGCATGATAAAAACATCACATATAGCTGCCCACAGTAATAAAGCCCTAACTGCACCTTTCCATGAATATATCACAGAGGGAACAGAGTTTTGTTCAGGAGACCAATCTCCTTAAGATGAGGCTACTTCATTGCCTGATCCAGGCTTGGAAACTCACCTTTTCCAAACTTCCTGGTGCTTGGCTCAAAGTTCACCTGGAGAGGTATGGATGGATCCCAGCTGGAGGGGGCTAAATTACCCCACCAGCCCCTGAGGAAGCAGCAAGGAGAAGACATCTCATTGAAAGAGATTGCCAAAAGAAAGGTGTGCTGTGAGCTAGTTCACCATTAACCTGTACAGCACACACTTCTACATGGTTGTGCAGCTTTCTGCAGTAATTTCTAACACTCAGAAGCCTGATTGTCATTTTGATATGATTTATAAAATAGAACTAAAATACAATTTTAATGCTAAAGGTTATTTAAATCGGTTGAGTTTTAATCCAATAGATAATATAAATAACAGCTTCAGCAAGAGTGACAAGATTTACAGGTCTAATCCAAACTGGAGACTTCACACACCTCATAACAGAAATTATTTGTAATGGATAGATAAGGAAACACAATGATACTAAAGAAATGAAAATAATAAAAGAATTTAAGCACAGATGAAACAGCTATCCAACACCTTTTAAAATTAGCTAATACCTAAACTTCAGGAGTCTTTATAACTGTAAATTTAACTTAGACTGCTTAAACTGAGGTCACACTGAGTCAGACCACGGCTATTAGATGAGTAGGTACAGCCCACTAACATCAGAGACACTTCCTTGATTGTGTCAGCCCCTGGCTTGCAACAGCAAGAGACAAAGCAGGAGGTATTTTCAGACACGGATTTCTACAGCTGGAAACGCATTACATTCTGGTTTTCAAATAGCTGAAGTTTAAGCTCTGAGATGATTGAGGTAACAGCAGCTATCAGATATGCTGGGTAGAAGAAAGAGGTGATTTGGGAAAAGATTCATTCCCTTTAAAGTAGACACTTGTCCAGCAAGATTCTTAACAGTGGCTTGACCAAAATACAGTGGTTTTCAGTCAGCAGCAACTTTCACATTGACTTCTATGGACACTGGACCAGACTTTTTTCTGGGTTACCTTTTTTAAACGCTGTTTTCATATCCCCTGTATTACAGGCATTAGGTTTTTTTAAAAACATATAAATTGCTTGTGTTAAAACTTGACACTACCTTGCTGCCTAGTAAGTTGAACTAAACCAACAGTTTAAATAGCTCAGCTCACAGCCAATAAGCAATTTAAATAGCTTTGCTTTGCTGAGCTCAAGTAGCTGTATCAGGTTTCATAGCACCATCAGTCACTGCCAAATCCATAGGCAGCATTTAAATGAATCATTAGCAATGGTCACCCCCAGGAAAAAGAAAAAAGGAAAGTAAAAGGAAAAATATTTTAAGAGCTAAGAATCAAGTCACTGTCACAATTTGTATGAGTACAAACACCCCATATGTGACACCAAAATGTGCCCAGGAAGCAAATCCCACTCAAATGCCTGGGCCAAAATATTTTTGTCCAAGTAAGAATGGCTGAGCTCTGTGTTTTGACCACAACCTGCTTCCCAAAGACACGTGAGTACAGACAGTGAGCCCATTTCACAGAAGGAAAAGCTAGAGCATGCAGAGGTGAAGGATTTGCAGCACAGATGGAGTCGGAAGAAAACTGGGAGGTTGCTCCTGTATCGTGTGTGCTACGCCACAGCTGCAGCCATGCTATCACAAACGTACTTCCAAGTTCTCTGGATCACAAAGGTGAATTGCAGGATAAAAACGTGAGACACTGGAAAAACGCATATTCACCAAACCACCTTGTCTGAACTCTGTACAGAGTGCAAGAGCAGGCACAACCCACACTGAAACCGGGGGAATGAATTGCTCTGGGAGCTTGATCTCACGTGTACCAGTGTAAGACCGAAACGACCGAGAAACACATTAAATCAGGGTATTGAACTGGACTAGTGAACGTGCCTGCTCCCTGTACAAGCCTGCGTGACCTGAGAGTGCATAGAGCAGCACAGACAGGAGCACAACCAGAGCTCTCAAAAGCCTTCGAGTCCTTGGCAGCTTGAAGAGCTCTGAAGGCAGAGCAGGACCACACCGAGCCCAGAACTGCAACTGCGTGACAGAACGGGTGGGGGACCACTGTGACCTTCCATTCAATTCTCTCCAAGCCACAGCTAAACTGATCTACCAGTGTGGAAACGGTTAAAAAAGACAACAACAAAAATATTGGCCTGTGGAGACACCCAGGTAGAGTGACAGACACAAGTTTCCCGTGGATGGATGTTTCTGTCCATCCTGGACTCTGCGGGGCAGTGCTGCTTCAGACAGGTTTTGATATTTCTTTCTCCAACTCCAAGGACAGTTTCTCTTTTATTTTCCAGTTAAACTTTGCACAATTAAGAAGAAGAAGAGGCCCCTGTAATCCTGAAGAGAAACATGGGGAGATACTCGCTTAGATCCTATTTCTTCCTCTGCCCCTGTACTTCTGTTCAGTAGTCCCAGGTATCAAATTCAGACACATGCATGCCATTTTAATTCATTATTTATCCATATAGTCTCGAATTATATCACTTTGACAACAAATCTATAGTGGAACTTTGGACATTTGAAAGCAGCAGAGGAAGCTCAGAAACTGGAGAATGATTCCTTGCCACGAGGGGGGTGAGGAGAGGCAAGGAAAAGGTGTAAGAGAACATAATAGGATAAAAATAAAGTAAATTAAATGTGTGGGTTTGGAATCCCCCAAGACACTCCGGTCGAGAGGATCTCAAACCTATATATAGTTCAAGCTAAAGGCACAACCTTAACCTCTGTTTCCTGATATTTAGTTCACAAATTGCCCTAATGCCAGCATTTGGCTTTTGTCCCCTCATGTAAGTTACAGGATAGCAAAAATGCAGGAGTAATTTTTGGAAAGACCAAGCTGAATTCTCCAAGAGGCCATCACATGTGGTCAGAGACTTCCGGCATGTGAAAAAAAATTTTAAAAGGGAAAAATATTTACACAAATTAGGGACCACCTGGCACAATTCCGGCAAGTTTACCGTGTGCCTCCAGCAGCCAGAGCTCTCGCTGAACCAGCGCGTGAAACATCTGACAATGAACTCGCTGCACATCCCGCAGCTGACCGGCCAGGGAGCGGACCCCCGGCCCCGCACCGGCCCCGCACCAGCCTCGGCTCCGCGACATCGCGAGCTCCTCCCCGCTCATTCCAGCGGGGATTTTGCCGCCGGTGCTTCCTCCGCGGCGTGCCCGCTCCGGCGGCGGCTCGGGCTGGAGCCCGCTCCCGAGCGGGCGTCAATGATTAATTACACTACAAAACGCTGGTTCTGGGGAGCGCTCACGGGGCGGCCGCGCTCTCCGCGCTCCGCACCTGCGGCGGGGCCGGAGCGGGAGGCGGCGCCCACGCGGGGCCGGGGCGGGACGCGGTGCCCACGCGGGGCC
>VZTR01007934.1:134569-149920 GCA_013400775.1 Chaetops frenatus | reverse complement strand
GGGCGGTGGGCGCGCCCCGGGGCCCCTCCGCTCCCCGCCCCGGGCCCGGGCTGCCGGCGGTGGGCGGGTTGTGCCCCGGTGGGCAGCGAGGAGCCGCGGCGGGAGGCTGCAGGATCTCGTCCTCACGGTGCCCTCGCCGGGGGGTGGCGATCTGCCGAACGGGGACGAGGCGGCAAGAAAACTTCGGGTGAAGTTGGGGGGTGTCCCCCCGCGGCCCCGCCCGCGGCCGGGGAGCCTCCACGGCGAGCGGGGTCAGCCCACCCCGGGGACCGGCTGTCCGGGACCAGCTGTCCGGGACCGGCTGTCCCGCACCGGGAGCGCTCCGCGGCGCGGGCAAGGCGCGCTCCGAGCGCCGATCCCGGGGATGCGCTTCCGACTGGAGGCGATGCCACTCCGAGGGATGCCCGGTGAAACACCAGCGGGCCATTCTCTCCCATTGTCACGCCCTCCCCGCGTCTTTTCACGCTCCCAATCCGCGTTCCCGTGGGCCGTGAGCGCGGAGCCTGCGAGCCACGGGGCCGTGTCCTCCCTGTTTGGCCAGTGGCCCTGGCAGACCCGGCCTCGCAGCCCAGGTCAGGGGCCGCACCCAGCCAGCACCCGGCTGCTCTGCCCTGAAATGTGTATCCCGTCGGGAGGACTCAGAATCCCCCTTGGCCCTTCTCAGCCCCGCTGCAAATCTGTGCCACGTAGGGTCCCAAAATTATGTAGGTTTCGTGAAAATAAAAAGAGGGACGATTCCTAACCAGAGAAGGAAAAATTGGACTAGCGTGGAAGAGCCGTGTAATGGCTACCCAACCACGAGATGACACTGACATCTGACCGGCAATCACAGGACACAAATCCATAGCAGAGCCGTGGAGCTGCTCGTTCGGGTGTTGAAAGGACTGTGTACACAGACACAGTTACTCTTTCGTGAGAAAAAACCGCCCAATTCACACATAAGACAGGCTTTTAACTTCACCCACACGAAGTTATAATTAATACTCTGCCATCAAGAGTGATTATTTTAATCCCTTTTTTTAAAATCTCACATTGATTTATCTTTTCTTTCCAAGAAAGTTTAGAAGTTGTGGGAAAGGCTTTATGTTTGCTGGCTTTAACTTTGTGTATAATAACTGGGGATGTCCCTAGTATTATCTTGGGATATGGGAATCCTTAGGAAAACTTAGCCAGCAACAAAACACCTTCCAGCTATGGACAATGGAACTGTCTCCCTTTCTGACAAACAACTATTTCCTGATGTCTGGAACACCAGAATGGAATTTCAATCCCATACACTCAAAGTCCATGTCACTGGGGGGAAAAAGGAGCAGGGTGAATTACACAGACATTTTCACAAGGCTGTAGGATGGCACCTCTCCAACTACCTGCTTTCTTTACCATGCTCAGAGGGTTACTGTGAATGTTGAAGGAGACTTAACTCCTTACCTAACAACTGATGTCAAAAGTTCCTATGTCCTGTTCTGCCAGCTGAAGGTGAGGTTCCATTTCCTCTGAGATAGCCATGGCCAAAGTGACAATCCTTTTGTGCTCATGATGACCTGCATCCTTGAATATTGCTGTGATGTGACCATTCCTCTCTTCTGTGGGAAACAGTGAGTGGTAACATTTTGTAAGGGGAAAAACAGCAGCCTAGCAATCTTGTGGAAAACCCTCTTGTCATGAATCCGAGCATTTTATAACACTGTTTTTACACCATTTACCTCATTTTGTTAAATTACATACTCCATTCATCAGAGAGAAATTGTCTTGGTCCTCTCTGATTAATTAGCTCATTTTGGTGAGTATCCAAAAGTTGTGTTTCATGAACCAGTGCTGCATGAGACTTACAAGTATCTAATGGAATTGGATCAAAATAGGGTAATGCACTCACTATGTGTGTCATGATAAGATGAGTATTGGAAATTGGAACTGCAGTTGCCTTAGCATTTTCTATTTTTTTTAATCTTTTCCAATCTTGCTTTCAAGACTGTGTTTTCATCTCCATTTATAAAAATAAAGCTTAAGTTTATGGAAGCATAATTGTCTGTGAAATTCACATGATACAAAATGTTGTATATTGCTTTTGTTCATAAAGTCTTCCCACTTCAGTCATGCTCTTTGCAAAACGGTCTTCTAGGAGAGACAGGGTTTTAGTCCCATTTCTCCAGCACCCTGAGACATTTTTCCTGGCAGACAGCAAGCTAATCCAGTTTTCTGCTCATATTTGGGATTCTGTAAGTGCAGTTCCTTCATCTGAAATTCCCACTATTCTTCCAAATGGATGAGATACTCCTCTCTCTGATATGTGGCACGCACTTGTGGCCCTCCTTTCTCTGTCAAAAAGAGGATGAAGCCCTGTCCTCGCTTCAAGTCCATGGTAAAACTCCCATGGATTTGAGTAAGGCCCAGATCTCATCAAACCATTTAACAATATCAATATTGAATTAAGCAATTTTTCTACAGACAGTTCCATCTTGAACATCTCCACCATTACTGTGTCCTAGTTTGTGTATAGTTCCCTTTGATTTATATTATTTTTGTGAAGTTTAGTATTCGAGTTGTTTAAGGTATTTTCAGTTCTCTGTAAATGAGAACTATAAATATGCTATCAAAATTAATCAGTCCTCAAGCTTCATATGTGACATGATCTTTCATTTCTGAGCTGGCTCAGGCACAGGATGTGTAAGGGATGGTAATTCAGTCCTCATTTAGTATTCACAAGTGTGCCCTTATTGCTGTGGCACACTTAGGGACACTCAAAATACTGAAGGCACAGGATCCCTTGGTAGGATTCAAGCTGAGCAATAAAAATATCCACATTCTGTAAATGGATCTAACTTCTTTAGATGAGAAATTTCTCTTATTCCCACAGGCCTCCTAAAGATATAATTTTTTGATTCCTAGATACAGGGTGAATATCCTTTTCAGAAAGCTGATCTAACAATCAGGACTATGTACCCAGCATTCTGAAAAGCAGAGAGCTCACTGGGCTCTTCGTCTCTCTCAGTGTTTCTGTTCTCTCCTTTTGTTTGGCTTTTACTATTGTTGTCTTCTGCCACTCTATTTTATTTTAGATATAATTTTATTGCAGAAAACCTGCTGTTCGGTCTTTTTAAACTATTATACTTCAAGGTAGTTCTCTCTCTATTTCCCATGGCAGATAGTATTAAATAAAATATTCAGTACTGTGATTTTCTCTTTTTTCCAAGTAGACTGATAAAATCTGCATTTTTTAACTCTAACCGAACAGTGCCATTTCCCGTTTTTTTCCCCTCTTTGACAAATAACCAACCATTTTCTAGTTTTAAATGCTATCCAGAAGTTTAACCAAAATAAGCTTGGGGGAATTCTTGATTTTTACATTTGAAACAGAGAATTAGTTTTTTAAATCTCCTGACAAATGGAGAACTAATGTAATTATAATATCACTGGATATAAAATGTTAAAGGTGAGCAACTGAGAAAATAAAGGATTTAAAGTAATTTTGTTGAAAACACTCTGATTTACAGTATTTGTTTTTAAATCCCACTTAATCTGATATCTAATAATAATTAGGACAAAAGATCTATTTGATTAAAATAACCAACACTCTTGTCCTTTCAATTAAAATGTCAGAGCTCACAAAAAACATGAGACCTTCAAGTCCTCCAGCAAAACATCTGATTTCTTATAGGTCTCCCAGATGATGAGATGGATCCTGACTTGCCCCTCAAAACTGTACCAAATATGTTCAATTTTTCCCTTCAAATATGCAGTGCTTTGTATTTCATATGGCACTTTAGAAGTTATCAGCTTTTCCACTCAAAATTTATTTTGGGGGTTTTCTTTTTAAATCCCAGAGAAGAAAAAAAGGTTCAATTTCATCTGCAAATACAGATTTTGACTCTGGTTTCCTTCCAGGCTTATATCAGAAAATTCCTTTTATTTGCATTTTATAAAATGGAAGTTAGAGCAATCAGGCACTGATTATGCAAATAGGGTAGATTAGTTTTCTTTTAAATGGATTCAGATCAAAATTGTTGGTCCTGGCAGGCCAAATTATACAAGAGAAAGGAGAAGGAAAGAACTGTATGTCTTGTCTGTTAGAAATAGGACCCTCATATTGAGACTTGGCTGTCACAATGATGGTGACAGCCAAGGCTGCAGCAGAGAAGCAGATAATAGGGAAGGGAAAAGATATTCACATCTTTCATGAAAAAAACCTTGATTTTCAAACATGCAGAATTGTATGACCATACATTTCAGCAAAACATTTTGCTCACATGTAAATTTTCTTGTAGCTTGGGAGTTTTTAATTCTCAGGCCCTTTCTACCATCTGCAACTCAATCTCTATTTTTTAAAGAAATTGCAGACATCTGTTTAAATACCCATCTCTTCCATCACATGGAATTTTGGATTCAAAAATCTAAGCTCAAAAATAATACTGGAGTTGGATTTCATTTCCAAGCAACCACAGAGTGGCATTTTCAATGCTGCCTTCTCAATCAGCCCACTGTACTGAGGTGGCTGTGTTGGGCTTTCCAGGACAGCAGCAGTGTCTGCTGTAGGTCATGAGCTGGGCAAGGGGTCCTGCTGCTTGGAGGCAGGAAGAGGAGGGCAGGTGGAAAATCTCCCCCCAGGCTCATTGCAGCTGCTCTGGAGGGCAGAGCAGCAGGAGCCAGGGGAGGGAATGAGGAGGAAATGTGGGATGTTCCTAGAGACTCTAGTGAGAAATGTTTTTTTCTTTTTTCAGCCTATCCTTCTTCAAGCCACCCTGTTTCCCCCCTGCCCTTCTGCCAGGGTCTGTGTGCACCAGCAGGCAGGTCTTTATCCCCCAGCTACTTCTCAAAGGGTCACTCATCCCTGTGTCCCCACTGTCTCTCTCTCAAGGAAACACTACAGAGATAGAGAGGCTGGGGCCAGACATTTCAGAGCATTTTAGTTTTCCAGAACTGCTTGCCTTGGCTGCTTGTGGGAGTTTGTACCTCAGGCTGGTGCAAAAATCCCTCATTCTTTGTGTTTCTTTGGGACACACTCATCAGCAGACTTTGACCCCTAATCAGCTCCCCCCTTGCCCACTGGAAAGGGAAGACATTTCCTGGGCACACCAGAGGTCTGATTCCTTTACAGGAATGCCCAAAGGATTATGTATTTCCTTGTGAGCTGAGGTGTGTGGATCCTTTACCTGGGTGAATTCTCAAAGGACTGAGCAGCACCAACAGCGCCAGGTGGGAATGAAGCCACATGGGATTTGAAGCCGATTTATAAAACCTGATGGTTGAGGTGTAGTGGTGAGTACCCCGAACATTTCACCTGAGTTCTTAAAGACACGAGTGGCATCACAGCACATTTTTCTCCTCCAGAAAAATACCTTGACTTCAGAGAAGCCAGACTTGGCTCAAGACTGGAAGTTGGCAGGGCCCGGGACATAAGCTATGGATGTTTTTCACAGACAGGGATAACTTCCATTTGTGAATAAAACTATCTGTAACCACAAAAGCTGTATTTTGCACCATTCTCTGAAAAAAGTGTTGAGCTTTTCACCTTTCAGACTGTCCTATGGAAAGAAATTGAGATGCATTTCAGAAGTAGGATAATGTCTCTATGCTTCCAAAATGCATTAGAAAAGAAAGACAATAAAACCAAACCAAACAATCCCCAAAAACCACAAACAAATACTTCTGACCTTAATTTATATCACTTTCAAATAAACTTAAAATAAAGTTAGACCCTGACTTATACCTATCTTTTTGTCTAAGTCTTGCTAAACTACATTAACTAATTAATAGCAAAAGTGAAGCCAGAGGGACATAAATCATGCTGGTTTTACTACACTAAAAACTCAGATCTCAAAAAGTAAAAAATAGCTATTTGACAATAGAATAACAAGATTACAGCTCCCACAAAGAAAAATACCAGGAATACCTTGATAAGAAAATGCATTCTAAAGGCCTTAACTGAGTTGCAAGTTGGGCTGAGTGTCTTCCCTGGATAAAACTAGTTCAAGGAGAGTTTCTGCATTCCTAATTCTACCCAATATTACTTTGTTCTGCAACAATGCTTGGATGACAAAATACATAAATGCTACCAATCAGTTAAATAAACATATTATTTTTCTTTCTTCAGCTCAATATTTTCTTTCTCAGAAAGTATCTATTGCCAACACTCTTAAATTCAATCTTGCAAAATTCTATATAACAGAAGTTACAAAGTGTTTGTATCTAATGGTAAATACAGATTCTACTTTTCTTGGGGAAAATTCATGGTCCTTGGTGGAGGATGTGGTATATAAAATCCATATCCTTTGAAAAAATAGAGCAAAACCTTAATCAATGCAAATATTTTTTAAAAACTCCAAACATTTTAGAGACATGTGTAGCACAAGCATCCAGAGGGGCACTGTCTAGATCCAGAGGTCTTACCTGATTTCAGAAGAAAAAGCATTGTAGACAGCAGCAGCCATGAGTAATACTAAACCAAGTTTTTCATCCACAGTTCAGTTCAGGCTTTGGAGCCAGGGGAGGGGTCACTGTGCACTACCATGAGAGATGACACCAAAAAATTCAGTTTAACACCATGGAACTTGATGGAAAGTGGAGCAGAACACCTATAACTTCCAGAAAAGGTTTGAACTGTGTTTCGTTTTAATTTACTCTTTAGCCAACAGAGAAATATTGATATACACACATCAAAACCTTTTCTACATACTTGAGAAAATGAAGTCAACACTACAAAGTATGGATGACTCTATTTTTCGTTTACTCTTTCTTTGCAGAAGAGCACATGATTTATGTTGTGAACGTACCAACATTTTTTTAAGTTTAATTTGATAGTTTTCCTGCAGGAATAGGCCAATCTTCATCCATATGCACCTTTAATAGTATTTATTACTGTTCTTCTGCTCCTCTGTGTCTGACTGAATATTCTCTCTATGTCCATCTGGTGAGTACCCTTTTCCCAAAATAGCTCATGACCACTCTTTCCTATATTTGCATGAGAGATGTACTATTATTATATTTGCATGGAAGAAGTTAGGTGACCCTGCAAAAATGTTTTTCAGTGATATCATTTGTCCAACTTGTAAATGGATTTACGGTTTTAAATGTGACATCATAAGTGGCATGTGATAGAATATCTAAGCAAGAAATATTTTGCAGTCTCCTAGGAATCTAGCCAGAATTGCTCTTTTTTAGATCCTGTTTGTTTGCCCAAAATAATTAACAGTTGGTCATAGAGAATAACCTGCAGCTATTGTTCAGTATTCAATGATTTTCCAATATTTAAAGCTGAACTGTTGCTGAATTTAAGAACATGGCTTTTGAGATACAATTCCACAGCATAAGCTGTTCTGGGAAAGAGAAGAAGCCAGCCCTGGAAGCATAACAAAGCATGTTTTAAATGCACAGGACATGCAAAGCCACAAATGCCAGCCAGCACCACATGCTTAAAGCCACATTCAACAAACCAGAATTTCCTTGAGCACAAAAATGCCTGCTGTGACAAGTAACTAAACTCTTGAGGAAACAACTGTTAAAATGCATTCTCCTCTCCAGCTGAAGGAATTCTCACTACACAGACACCTTCAGCAAGTGGATGCTTTGCATTTTCCTTTGTTTTTACATGCAGGCATCTCAAAGCAATAGCATCCTCACAGAAGCCAGCCCTGGCCCCCATGACACCAAAGAAAGAAACTCTTCTTTTGATTTCACTTGGGTCATGATTAGGTCATAATTGATTAATCTTCATTCCATTCCTGTGACACAAGGAGGGATACACAGAGATCACTTCACACATCAGTACAGTGTTTCTGGAAAATACCAGCTGTTCCAAAACAGAGGAGCCCAGCACGCAGTTTGAAACAGGATGCAATGGCCAACACTATCTTCATCTGGAACAATACAGGAAATGCTGAGTGGCATCACTTAAAATAGATTTTGGCCAGCATACAGGGATTAAGAGACTTAATTTTCAAAAGGTGTGCTGGGACTTTAAATAACCATAAATAGTCATGACTTTGTATTGGTGCCTCCCTGGAAGGGTGGTGTAGTGGCTCCTCATGCCATGGGAACACGTTGCTTCCTTGCTGGATCATCTGGAGCTTTCAACAAGACCAACAGGGCTCCCACATCCAACAGAGAGCCACTGCAACATCCTGACCCCGTGGAATGCAAAATCACAAGAGTACTTGGAACCAGTGGAACAAGGATTTCACTCCCTGGAAATAGTCTGTGAGATCTGGCAGCAACATTTCCCATCAGATAGCAACCATGAGATCTTTGATATCTTATATAACTGCTATCCTTAAATAAAATGTATATCTAGTTCATCATTTTTTTTCCCCCTGATTTAATTAGAATCATGCTTAGTTCTTCAGGTTGGTGAAGTCTTATCTTGCAATATGCTGCAGATGCTACTGCTTGGAGATTAATGTTTGCTTTTTAATTAAAGTTTTTACTTGGGAGGTTTGTGATATTCCCACACTACCATTTAAGACCAAGAAAATAACTGTGTATTATTCTTAAAATGAGCAGCCATATTAAGAAACAATCATATTCAGCATATCACCAAGATCTGCTATGTGGTTTTCATTTATATGTGAAATTGTGAGCTTGTTTTTAATGAGCGTTCATCAGAAGCGCCATCAGAACTACATATTTTCCATGATAATATCTATAATTTTTTAAGTTTAGACTGTTGAGTAATCAGCAAGACCTTCTGCACCAGGTCCACACCAACATCAGAAAGTTCAGCTGAGCACTGCCATGCTAAGCAGCTGATTGCCCCACAGCACAGCTCTGCAGGTGGAGTGGGGACAGGGAAGAAACAGCTACAACTCAAGTAAGCAGGAAAGGGAGACCTGAAACAGGGAGGGTGAGCAGGGCCACAGGAACAGCAGCACTGTGTAAAGGTTCCAGGAGAGGAACTGCTGCAGGAGTCAGGGGCAAAGATGGAGAAGGAATTACAGCAGGACTAAGGGAGGCCAGGGTGCTGTGCCTCGACATCTGAGGCAGAGGTCCCTGGGAGGGCAGGAGGGGTGCAGAGGGGTGGCAGCCAATATATAATCTCCTGAAAGATTGGGAACCCTTGTTTGCTGGAAAGAATGATCTCAAGTCCTAATTTAGTAACAGGAGGGAGAGTTATTACTGCTCGGAATAGTGTTGGCCCAGATCCCCAGAAAAGCACCAACTACCACAGACATAAACTGAAAAGATAGTCCCTGTCCAAAGAGTTTCCAGGTCTTGTGTAGGGCAAGGCACAACACAGGGATGCACAGAGAAGTGTTCCTAACATGGAGAAGACTGCTCTGTCCAGCTCTGCAAAATCCTGCAAGCTTCTCTGCAGCTCAGCTAATTCACTTATACCTTATTTCACTGTAGCATAGTGTGGTCTCAATGCTGATTGGTATGTCTGGAAAATTCTGGTTTGCAACTTCTAAAAACAGTTACTTAACACTAAAAAGACACTCTCAATTTGAATTAGTACAAAGCTGGCCTATAGTTCAGCCCTTGCTTTCTCTAATGGCCCGTATACTTAAGAGGAGCTGCAAAGAACATTCTGGAATTCTCCTTACATGCAAAGACAAGAGCAAGAAGGGAGACCAATTCCTGTGCCAAGAGTTACTTGGTAAAGCCATTTGGGAAGAGCCATGTTTAGTATCTGATGGAGGGAGCATTACTTAGACCAGTTCCACTGACCTCAGCCTTGAGAGGGAACAAGCCCTGAAATGCTGCTCTATTTCAGTGCCTTTAGCAGAACTTGAACACGTGCTCACACTGCACACAGACAGGAGGACAGGTGGGAGCAGGGGTTTCATGGCACATCTACAGACACGTTTCAGACCTGGGCCTCAGAGTGAGCACGGGAGCCTCAGGGCAATGCTCCAGTGCCCAGAGAATGTCACCCTTCTGAGAAGGGAGACTCTGGCAGTAAAACAGGAGACCTAGATATCCTCTTTAGAGGTTGAATATTTGACTTGGATTTGATTGGAGTGCAACTGGCAAACTGCATCAAGTGTCCAACCCAAGAGAAATGCTAGACTTTTGCTGGAAGGCATAACCACTTCCCCTTGCTATATCCTGGGCTTTGCAAGGATCTGAGTTTCTGATTTAAACACAGCAGCAATTGCTACCAGATGTGCATGTCAGAGCCCTGAACACACTGACAGCCCTTAATAGGCACAGCCAGCCCTGGGCCCCCCCCTGCCCCAGGCGTGGGGGCCCTCGGTCCCTGCCCAGCTCTGCTGGGCTGCAGATCCAACCCTGCTGTGCCTGTTCATCTGGGCAGTGACCCACATGCTGACCTGAATTTCTGCCTTGCCTTGGCCTTGTCTCATCCCCATGAACTTGTCTGCCCCTCTGAGCTCCATGGGTTGCCAAGCCTGGCCAGCCCTGCTCGGGGGCTGCGGGATGGGCCCCTGCCCTGCCCGCCGTGCTGTTGGCTCCTGGCCCTCTCTGCTCCCTGACAGCAAAGAGGAAATGCTCCAAATTCCCCTTCCAAACTGGGTGCTACTAATCTCTATTTAACTTACAAGTTCATGTTTCCATACTGCAGAGGATTTGAATATTTTAGACTGCATATGGACAGGAGAAATGAGACAAAACTAAAATTAAATATCCAACTGTAAAAGAAAATTCAGGATGAAGAAAATCTAGTGCCAGAAACTTCTGCAAGTACCTTCTTTATATTTTGCAACTATCTTAACAATAGGTAATCCATGGTAGCACTGATTCACACATCCCTACTTGCAAAATTACTTGACATCTAAAAAGCATCTGAGTTGGAGTTAAGACAGCCTGACGATCATGATGAGTTTGATATCTAAGCGTTCGGCTACTCCATTTTCTGACTTTCAAGCAGTTCCACCAAAGTACACTTAAAGTGCCTGAATATTCCTCCCACTTTTTCTCTTCTTTTTTTTTCCTCCCTTCCCATTTGTACAGTACCTACATCTAGGAAAGAATACAACCTGTGCACCAGATGTGCTGTGTAAAACTTCTGCCTGCCCCCCAGCCCCAGCACGTGTGCCCCACAGGGTCTAACCCACCTCCACCCCAAATGAGGAACATATGGAGCACCATGAATGGCAGAAACAAGACTTCACTTTGAACTACATTCTTCCTATCAAAGGGTCCTCTGTCTTGCCTTCCTCTTCTCTATTCCTCTGGGTAATCACAAGGAAAGAACCGAACATTCAGAAAAGCCTCCTGGGGACAAATTCATTGCTAGTGTAGCTCTGCTGAAGTTAATGGTGTTGCACCCTGGATTAAAACGGCACCATAATATTAAAAACCAGAGATAGCATACTACCCTGTAATTACTGTCTAAGAGAGAAAAAAATAATAAAAATGATTCATTCTTACAGACCCCAAAGGGCACAGCTGGCTTAGTCAGTTTAAAAGGTGAAAATAAAAGAAGGCAGCTAGAATGTAGTGATTATAAATTTGTATATATGTACATAAATATGTATAAATGGCAGTCAGATTTTAAGAACAATATGCCAGAAATATAATTTAATATGACTGTAAGTTTTAAAAGATAGACAACAGAAGTAGCTCTTAGGAAAATCAAAGGCCTTCTTTCATACTGGCATAAATTAAGAATAAATTCCTTCTAGTCAAGCATTACACTGTTGTAAACCTAATGCAAAGGAATTGGGTCCCACAGCACCAGAACTGTTATTCTGTAACACAATCAAGCACCAGGAATTGCATTTTCCCCTTTTTAAAAAAGGACAATGTTATTTTTTTAGCCAGTTAACATTTAAAGGTCATTGTTACAGGAAGGAAACATTTCTTGTATTAAGTTTAGTGAAGTTGTTAGAAACGCGCAGTCTGTTCCTTTATAGGCTTCACTTTACAACACCATCCGGAGGTGTGTGAAAGACACTCTGAAGCTCAGTGATACTGTACGGTATAACAGCAAAGGCAGAGATCTGACAGAAGAGCTGCACAGCCTTCAGAGGCATTTGTCAGCAGCGGCTGTTGTATCTCTGTCTTTCTTGTTATTTAAGTGAGGTTTATCTAGGCAATAATCCTTTCCAGCCAAAGGAAGAAAATCCCATGATGAGAACTCATCTTCTGAGCACAGGACATCCTAGAGAAAGAGCACAGCCCCCGATATTTCTGCAGATTGGCTAAACAGCATCTCTGCTCACCTATCTCTCAGTGCAATGAACGATCGAGCAAACACTTGGTGCTCATTATTGCTTAGATGGCCCCTGGTGGTCTTACAGCCTCTCCTGCCCACAGAAACACAGCTTTCCTTTATGTGTAATCAATAACAAGGCTGCCACGCATGCCCTTTGTACCCGCTGTAGCCAGAACACAAAGTCTTGCTCTCCTTAGTTGTGCCAGACATCACCATTTCCTAGAATAAATTACCTGGGGAAATCAGGTTTCGTTGTACAAACAAACCAGGCTTTCGGTTACACAGTAACTGAGACATTCAAAAAAAGGGGGGAGAGAGAGGGAAATTGGCTCACGGGAAACCACTGAGCAGTTTCAGCAAGCCAAGAAAAAAATTAGAGTTTTGAAGACAAATTTTCACCAAAGTATTTTCTGATATGTTACTTTGTTATTAAAAATCCCCAGTAGGATCCATAACCATCTATGGAGGTTTCATTGCTTATTTGTTTATAGACAAATATTCCCTCAATCAGACAAACCCCAATTACAAGTGATGTTGGTTTCTTAGTTGATTTCTCAAAGTCGATATTAACTCTAAAGAAAAAGAATCCCTCCTGTTTAAAGATATAGAAATGCACACAAAAAGTATGTAGTTCTTTTCCCTTGCTACAGAGATAGACACATGCTGACTTTTCATTAAAAATGTCACAGCTGTCAAGCTCTACTGAGACAGAGCAATGAACATAGCCTTAAAGAAACAGAAAATTGCAAAATATGTAAGATTTTAGACAAATAAAATTTGAAAAATGTTTTCCGTTTGCTCCTTGGTAGAGGCTGGTTATCCCATAGAGCAGATTTACCTCCTTTCCCAAGAACTATCTGTAATAAGAAGGGCTAGAAATTAATTTTCAAATGAAAGCTGAGTATAATAAAAATGCATGAGTCCAGAAGCTGGGGATTTAGGCAAAATATCAAATACAAAGTCCTGTGTCAGAACAGCAAGAGTTATCAAGGCTAAATAGCTATAAAAACCCCTGTCATTTTCCATTGTTTCAAGGCAAACAAGACTTTGCTAGTTTTAGCACATACTCCTCTGTTCAGCCAGGAAGAACCCTTCTACAAAAGCTTAATTAATTTCCAATAGGCTACAAGGAAGAAGTCTTAGTTTAAAATTTAGAAGATAAGACTTCATCTAACAGCACGTTATTTAACATAATGAAATCCACAGGAAAAAAGCAAGCCCTTTGAGGTTTTATCACACTGCAGTAGACTTCAGAGATGCTGATTACGAGATCCTGTTCACACAAAAACAACACATTAATTACCCAGAGAGCCTTGAAGTGAGCAGAAGGATTGCAAGAGTGGATTATCAATTTCTCTGTCTTGACAACACTTGGAGCTTGACCTTTTAAGTACTCAGGCACCTAGCCTGTAGTTATGTGCTGTGTGAGGCATTTAGTGGGTGTTGAAAGTTCTACTTGGTGACAATAGTCATTTTTGAGTGCCTTTATTCCTTTAAAAATCATCTGTCACTTAAGGTTTTTTTATATGCAGTTTGAATTTCAGAATAACATCTATGAAAAATCTTCAGATATTGCCTGGATCATGATCTCCTTCTTGATGCTATAACCCAAAGCAGGCATAAAGACGTGATGAAAAAGAACCAAAGCAAAAGCATCATGTATAAATATATATTATATATCACTGTGTGCCACTCTGGTTTAGCCATTCCCTGCAAGTATTTTTCTATGCAAAATACACTGATGAGAGCACCTTACCAAAACTGTAATTTGTGAAGTATACTGCTTATAGGATTACAAGGAACCCATGCCTTCAACAGAACTTATATTTATACCTAAATTATGTACATGCTTAACTGTATGGATGACTTGAGTCTATAATTAAAGGTTTAATGCTAAGTTTGATCTTTTAATGAAAAATGTCACCCATGAAACAGCAGACTAGAGCCTCAAAAATAAAGAAGCGTGTACCTTTTTTTAAGAATCATCTCCTTAACTTTATGCATGAAATCTTCTGTAGACACACCTGGAACTGCAATATCCAGTGATCAAAATGAAACATGTCTGGAGAAGAAATAAAATCCTACTTACTTCTGCCCATTTTAAAAGGGCAGTCAGTAGGAGAGGGATTATATGGGGAAAACTTTAGTGAAAATATACCTTTTTTTAGCCTCAGTGACAATTTGTTTGGCTTAGAACTAGCTATCCAGGCTAAGGTGTTTGCATTATACCATTTGGATTGAGGTCATTGTTTCCTATTCTGCAAGTGACAATACACTCCTGCTGTAGGTCACACAGGAGAGCGGATTGTAATTACTGCTGTTTATATCAAACAAAGGGCACTTATTCTGTCCTAATATTTTTGGAGAATTGGATGCTGCTATTGCTGTTGCTGGGGTATTTTTTCAAGTGATCTCCCTGATTATCAGCCTCTGTGCCTTGCTAGTGCCTGCGAGCAATAGAGTCTCTAGCAGAGCTTGTAAAAACAGTTGCTTTCTGAAAGGGTCCTATAAAAAGCCCATTTCTTATACACAGCACAAGAGACCGCTTAAAAATCAATGGCTTAAGTGTTGTGGAAATTAGTCAGCACTGTAAAGACATCGGTGCTGTGGGAACAAGGCAAACTGGGGACCAGGGACACTGACACCATTTCTGCTGCGGGAAGGTCTCGATACCTCACCCGTATTCAAGGTGACAGGCCTGAAGTTCTGAGGCTCACACATAACTTCCCCTGTATTAAGGGTAACAAGACTGACCGCTACCTACAGCACTGGGTGGGAGAGTGAATGTGTTGCTGGAGCAGGCACCAGCACAGAATTATTTTGGTTTACAGGGAGTAATTTACCTGCCAAAAAGCTTCATGTCATCTTACCTTCCTCAAGTAGCAGTCAATACATCCCGAAGCTTTTTTATACCAGAAATACACTTAAATGGCATTACAGACAGCCTCAGACGCCATGCTGACTTCACCTTTTTCATTTGCACCTTTCGGTTAAAACCCAAGCGTTTCAGGTGTCGCCTCCTTAAAACCCGCGTGGCAGAGAAGGAAAGCGCCACACAAGCCTCAATACCATTCCTGCCACCGCGCTTTGTATCCAACCCTAACCTGGGGGAATCGCTGGTTCCAGCCCTGCCCGCCCCGCCCGTCCCGTCCCACCCCGGTGTCCCCCGTCCCGCTCCGCTGTGCCTCGTGTTCCTCCCCGGGGTGCCCCGTCCCGCCCCGGTGTCCCCTGTCCCGCCCCAG